>JACCPG010004768.1:0-24601 GCA_016069955.1 Drepana arcuata | reverse complement strand
CGTGATGATATGTATGTATGTATGTGAAAATTATTACCCTATGTATATAGCCGTGGTGGGCGAGTGGCTCGAATAGTTGCCGGCAACACAAAGATCACAAGCTCGAATCCCGACTGTACCAATGAGTTTTTCTTAACTTAAGTAAAGATCTTAGTCACGCCACGAGGTTTACGGTTAAGTGAAACATCGAAAGAAACCTGCATACGTTTGAGAAGAAATTCAAAGGCGTATGTATAGTCGTGCTTGAGTAAGGACGATGGACTCGCCATTAATCAAGTATGTACCTAAAATAAATCTCAGGCAGAAAGTGGATGTGTACCTCTGCCTACCCCTTCGGGGAATCTAGTGAGAAGGCGTGAGGATATATTATTATTATCATTATATATAATTTGGATTATTTTAAGAGAAAGCTCGCGCTCTACCCTCTATTATCAATCCTGACTTAGCGTGGTTATTACTTGCAATGTGCGATTTCACCTGCGTAAATTTTGATTTCATTTGTAATTTTTTTTCATAAAAAGTAATATTTTATCTAATTCCATTCAGAATAATTCCCATTCTTATACCCAGTTCTCCTCCAAGACAACCGACCTCACCTACAGTGCGTTCCTTTGGGAGTCTTCTCGAACTATTTGTAAAAAAACAGCAAAGCCTGTTGGCGATCGGAGTGGAGTGCTCGCTCGACAATGCTCTAGAGTTCATTTCCGAGAGACGCACTTCTGCTTAGTTTAGAACAGCTAAAGTGGCGTACTTTGATTACCTTCTTTGTTAACTTAAGGTTTCGCATGAACGTTGCGATGAGAGCAGATAGACTTTACAAAATGAATATTCTCTTTCATTTTGCCGCGCCAGCTCATCTGTTCTTTCATTTTATAGAAATTGCATCACTCGCTACTAGCGAAGCGAAAGAGGTCTGAAAGTCTAGGGAGAGCCCTACTTTCTCTGCCTACCCCGTAAAGGACTCGGTGTTACGATATGTATATATAAACTGAAGCCTTATTATATGGGTCCCCAAAGAGGTAGGCAGAGCTCCTTTTCACCGCAAATACTTTTGGTTACGATGGCGAGTCCATCACAGTTTCTCAAGCAAGCAATTTATACAACGTATGCATATGTCTTATAATTTCTTCTAAAACGTAAACAAGTTTTCCCACCATGTAGGTTTTATCTATCTTCATCGTAAAAATCGTGGTGTAATTAGTCACTGCCCATAGGTTCAAAATATTCATTGATACATAATATCTGTGCATTGCAGGCTTTTATTTGAACCAGGGCCAGGGCAGGAAATCAATAACAATATTCCAATGCTTGTACATCACGTAGCAGTGTATTTAACATATATCCCTATATGAATGTCATATTTCCCGAGCTCCTAAGTAGAATTCTAGTCCAGTGGCATTTCCATTAGTAAATATAATTTCAATTCCACTCCAATATAGATGCGTACGCCTGGCAGTGGGTGCCTAAGTTCACCCAGTCGCACACAAAGCCGGACGCCAAAGAGTCCCTTTGACCATTCACTTTGTCGAACTCGAAGCACAAATAGTTCGCGTTGACAGTGTTACATGCTGTAGCTGATATTGAAGATGTGATATTAGGCATGGAATAGTTAGGTGCAAAATATCTTCATATGAATATAGTCATCGGTGGGATTTCTAAATGTTTCTTATATCTCACACAATCAACTGACATTGAAATAAGCAGGGCTATTAAACTATAACAAGTATAAAGTATCTTGGAAAACATATTGCAATAAGACCAAAGATTCTGTGGATTGGGATGACCATATCTACAAGCCAGACGGTCAGTCGACACTTACATTAATACTGATCCGAGAATAAAGTCGACAAAAAAACTATATACTATACTAAACTATTATAATATATTTTGTATTCGTTTCACTTCTTATGTCATTAAGGTGTTCTAAAAGCTTCTATAGAACAATTTACAACATACAACAAGAAAATAGACTATTTATATAGCAAATTCATCTTTCAGGTTTCAGACCCTTCTCATAAGGGGGAGATTGTGTTGTGTAACATACCCACTCATACACAGCCACACCCACACCAAAACGCATACACACACACACACACACACACACACACACACACACACACACACACACACACACACACACACACACACACACACACACACACACACACACACACACACACACACACACACACACACACACACACACACACACACACACACACAATAAGACTGAAACCAGACTTATAAAATTGCACATTACGTATAAAAGTATACATTACATGTTTACACTTTATTAGTGAAGTGTATAATATTACTAAACTACATAAGCACAATAGAAGTATTTTCGTAAGTAGGAAACTTCAACCTATGTTAAAATGATATACTCATGTTAAGGAAATAAACATTGTTGTAATTTTTGTATACCCTCTTTCTCACATTTAAGTATTTAGGTGCCAACATGTCAGATAGCAAGTCCATTATTCTTAAGCACGACTAT
Source organism: Drepana arcuata (assembly GCA_016069955.1). Lineage (NCBI taxonomy): Eukaryota > Metazoa > Arthropoda > Insecta > Lepidoptera > Drepanidae > Drepana > Drepana arcuata. The sequence continues at coordinate 22,104 of JACCPG010004768.1, read as the reverse complement.
AAATACATCTTTGAATTTCTTTTTAGATGTATATACAGGTTTTCTCTCACTGTTTTTAATATAATAACATATACTCACGCTTTCCTATAAGGGTCCCCGAAGGGGTAGGCATAGGTGTATAGGTAGTACGAACACACCGACATACCGCCAGAGGTATATTTTAGGTTCCAACGTGACAGAAGGCGAGTCCGCCGCCGTTACTCAAGCACGACTATACATACGCCTTTGAATGACTCCTCAAATGTATGCAGGTTTCCTCTCGATGTTTTCCTTCACGGTTAAACTGGTGGTATGACTAATTACTATACTTCAGTAAAACTCATTGGTACAGTCGGGATTCGAACTTGCGATCTTTGTGTCGCAGGCTACTTACTCGAACCACTCGGCCACCACGGCTTATTATAATATTAATGTTTTTCATACATACGTACATACATATCATCACGCCAAGTCCCTAACGGGGTAGGCAGAGAGTATAGAGTGCCAGTTCTCTCCAGACTTACATACCTCTTTCGCTTCGCCCACATTCATCAGTCTCTTCATACATGCTCGTCGGTTTCGAGTACTTTTAACGTTCCCGTCCTTCAGAATCCGATCTATTTGATCCAGGTAGTTGGAACGTGGCCTTCCTTTGCCTCATCAAATGTTTTTCATTAACGTAAAAATCGTGGTATGACTAATTACCTGCCGTAAGGCATTACAATCTATTGACATAAAAGCCAACGGTGTCTCGAAATGATACGTTCGAATTTCAATATTCTGATTTCGCTGCCGCCTAACCAAGAACTCTAACTTGAATATCTCTAACCAATATCGCGTGCGATCCCCCATTCTGCCCCACCGCGCTCTGACCTCCCACTGAACGGACTTCGAAAGGAATTAATCAATTTCAGTCATAACTATATCGTCACATCAACTTTCCGCTTCTAAGTAATCCCGTATCGATTGAACGGTATAGGATTATTATCGAAATTACTTTATATTGTATTAGTAATTGATACGTTCCATACTCAGGGAAGTAATTAATTTCGTCATATTGATTAGAAGAGATGATTGGATTTTGATGTGGTTATATAATAATTATTATGTAATTAATTTCATATGTTTACAACTTATGCCGCGGAGAACAAAAATTAATCAATGTGTAATGAGGTTACATACTATTTTTATTATTATACAGGAACTACACGTGATTAGAGCCGCGTCGAGAAATTCAAGAAGCTAACTGTAAAATTAGGATTGAAGGTCCAAATCCCGGCGTACCATGTTTGTTCTTTACAATTACATATTTATTTAAACCTTAGCGAGTAAAGAAAGCATCGGGTGGAAACTAACATACTTTTAGTAGACTTGCCATGTATTGCGTTTGTACTAATATATCAGTGAAGATTTCATATTCCATATTATTTATTCTGATCAAAGATGTATGTTCTCAGTAAGATTTAATAATATAAATGAGCATGACACTTTTACGCTGACCACAAGTATATATGTACCAAGGTGTCAAAGAGACAGCTGACAAGTCTACCGCCTACTATAAATATCATATCACCAAGTTTTACAGAGTAGTCAGCGTAAGTAGAGCGCCAATTCTCCTTTGTCGTACAGACTTCGTACATACGTCTGTGTTAGCACTTGAGAACTCAAAATATCGCGAATTGACATCGTTATATAAACCACAGAGACCCTTTTTGAAGACGTAAAAAGCTACGATGCAAACTTTAAAGTCAAAAGTCGCTCAACAACACTTAAAACCGGGTTAAACAATAAACTTACCTGATATTGCCTCTTAGCATTTCAACTTGCTCCTTAGATGTGCCCTCGCATATAAAGGGTAATGGTTTACATTCAGCACTGAAACGACTAAAGTATATTTGTGTTTCAGTGGAGGTAGTTTGTGTTTTGTTTTACGTGGTGCCGGTTGAAATAATGAAGGCGTCATGGTCAATGAATTAATCATTATTTAGTTAGGAAACTGATGTTGGAATTAAATAGATTGTCAAACTGCCGTGTGACAATTGCTACTGGATTATTGGACGATAATCAAGGCCATTTTTTTCGGCTCCTAGTAAATTGCGATCGTTAACGCACAATTTGACACTAACATGAGGTAAATGAGTTTTTTTCTGTAATATGTGACTATGTAATTACTGAACACCGTATATTACATCCTGTGGATTACTTCCTGAAGCTCTTTGGTTTATTGAATAGATATATTTTACACATTTGTATGTACATATACATGAAAACTCACTTTTTTAATATACACGACGAAGGACAAGTATCCAATTCATGTTAAAATAAAAATTATTACTTTTACTGTTACTAATCAGATGAACATCTTGGTAGGAAATTAATATACTTACAATATTTCTGAACAATCTTAAACTATAATTATTTGGGCATTAGAACATTAGCTTCGTTTCAAACAAAATGTGATGACATATCACATGGACTAAATGTCACGTTATGTCAGCTGTCATTATGACATGGACCAATTCAGTAAGGGCAGAGATCGCTTCGATTCATTGATACCGAACAGAAAGTTCACTCCGATGGATACAATTCCTATATGCTACACAATCTCTTCAAATAATATAAGTTACGTTAATTGGTATTACAACTCTATGTACACAGAATAACAGCTGGATTTGCTTGTGGTAATTTTTTCTGGTTTATGTATTTAGGTTTGTAGATATATAACATAGAGGAATAAAATGTATTAAATGGGTATTGAAATAGTTTTCGCTGTCATCCATACGATACCTTCTAACTAGGGTTTCAAAGCATGTGTAGCCTTAAGCCTCAAAATGTACATTAAAATGGCGTACTAAGTCATTGTAGATCATGCAAAATCCTCCAAATAACTCAAGAAAGGCTACGCTCTCTAGATATTCTTTTGTTATTATTATTTTTATAATATACTTATATTGTTTCATGAACAGACAACGTGACCCGTCAAATGGTATTACATACCCAAAATTGTATACAAACATGATTATTAATGAATATCCCGTTAGATGACCAATGTACTCGAACTTAAAGGTGTCTTTAATTGGAACAAATGAAAACATGAGTCGCAGTAATCCACAATTACGCAGAGACATCGGTAAGAGATTCCGTAGAAAATACGTAATCCCGCCCGGCGTCGGGTAAAGCCGGGCGTTCACTGAGCTGCCGTCTCTGTGAGGTACCGCTTTAAAGCAGACTACCGACATGTGTATGGCTGTTTTGTTCTCTTTTAATTAAGTATATGTAACTAGGAACTTACGTATTAGTTTTTATTAATACAATAAAAATTAAAATTGAAATACATACATACATATCATTACGCCAAGTCCCTAACGGGGTAGGCAGAGAGTAAAGAGCGCCAGTTCTCTCTAGACTTACATACCTCTTTCGCTTCGTCCACATTCATCAGTCTCTTCATACATGCTCGTCGGTTTCGAGTACTCTAAACGTTCCCGTCCTTGAGCGTCCGATCTAGGTAGTTGGAACGTGGGCTTCCTCTGCCTCTTCTTGCACACACTTTTGCTTTGTATATCTGTTTCGTCAATCTTTCTTCACTCATCCTTTCTATGTGTCCAAACCAACGTAACATGCCTGTCTTCATCTTTAAAATTACGCCCTCATTCACCAGTTTATTTGCGAATCTCTTCGAAATTTTAAATAATGTGATTAAGAAATGAATTATTTTTCCCATATCTATCGATACTAGTATATACTAATATTATGAAGAGGTAATAATGTGTCTGAGTTTGGATGTAAGGAGAAATTTCAGGAACTAATACATATGTGTTCCTACGCGGTGAATAAGGTTTTCAGTAATGAGCTCCTTGGGGAGGGGGGAGGATTGTTACATTGTGTTGGAAGCAGAGGAATTAAACCCATTATGCTGCCATCACACTATAACTCTCCGAACACAGAGTGGCAACGCGCAAGTTATACTTCGTTATCGTGAGCGTAAATAGGCTTCAGTAACCGTTTCCCTTCAGGTGGGCCGTATATGCTTGTTTGCCACTCTTGTTGTATAATATATATATATATATATATGAAAAGAAAATTTTGTGTAGGATAGCCCATTCATTTAGAAAGGATATATAGGTAAGGATATATTATGTAGGCTATATAGCATCAAGATACGACCAATAGGAGGCATACATTTAAAATGTTGCGCCAAAGAGACATATTATTGTGGAAAATCCTACCTTGTTAAAAAAAGCAATTTCGGGCCACTTGTATGTAAAGGCATACATTCGAGTATCATCACGCCAATTTCTTCACGGAGTAGACAGAGTTCCCCTCGAAACACTAGGATACGCAGTTCTAGGATTGTATGTATCATGGTTGTAATGGCAGAGGCATCACTTACCAGTTACCGACTTAAAGAGTTAAGAGGGAATTTTATACATACATACATATCATCACGCCAAGTCCCTAACGGGGTAGGCAGAGAGTATAGAGCGCCAGTTCTCTCTAGACTTACATGCCTCTTTCGCTTCGTCCACATTCATCAGTCTCTTCATACATGCTCTTCGGTTTCGAGTACTCTTAACGTTCCCGTCCTTGAGCGTCGGATCGATTTGATCCAGGTAGTTGGAACGTGGCCTTCCTCTGCCTCTTCTTGCACACACTTTTGCTTTGTATATCTGTTTCGTCAATCTTTCTTCACTCATCCAATCTATGTGTCCAAACCAACGTAACATGCCTTTCTTCATCTTTACAATCACGCCCTCATTATTCAGGGAATTTTATAAACTAATAATTTAAGGTCTTATATGGTAAGGCGTGAGGATATATAATATTAATATCTTACGATATTAAAAAGACCTACTTATTGCGCATCGACGAGCTTTGTTAAAACTTTTCTCAAATAAATGTTTACGCTAAGATCTTTTAAACTACAACGGTTTAAAACGTTGTTAACATCAATAGATGGGATGATTAAAAATAAATGCTTGTGTAGTTAAATGCTGTGTACTACCCAAGAGAGCGAAACAGTGTTTATATATATATATATATATGCAAAGTTTGTCGGATACAAAAATAGACAATGGAGCCTAAAGGTTTCCAAAAAATGTGTATACAGGAGTCGAGTGAATAAAGCTAGCGCACAGTCAGCTTTATGATGTCGACAAGACACCGCGCAGCGTTTGCCGAAACTTGAGCGAGCACTCGGGGGAATTCGGCCGACTTCGGATTTACTTCGCACAGTGGACCCTTCAAAGTGACATCGGGTGCAAAAGTCACTAGGATATTCAAGTAGACATCACAATAACGGTAGTTAAAACAATTTACAAACAAGGCATCCATTCCTTGTCTGAATCAATACGGAGTTGGCCACAGTAGCTAAACCTAAAACATCCTATATCTTTTTTTTTTTTATACAACAAGAGTGGCAAACAAGCATACGGCCCACCCGATGGAAAACGGTTACCGCAGCCTATTTACGCTTACAATACCGAAGTATCACGTGCGCGTTGCCACTCTGTGTTCGGAGAGTTATACTGTGTTGGCAGCATAATGAGACTAATCCCTCTGCTGCCAACATAATACAACAATCCTCCCCCCACCTCAAGGAGCTCATTGTATCTTCACTCTCCTGTCAAATTATTACATCCTCTTTTGACTGGAACTATATTAAGTAGCCAAAGTGTCACATGGCATTTCTCAAGAACGATAATACATACGTCTATGAATTTATTCCCTAGCGCAGACAACCATAGAACCAAACGTACTGCGCCGTTTTAAAGGAGTTTCCTTCTGAGAAGGCTCAGGCTGTGGAATGAACTTCCCGTTGAGCTATTACCTAAAGAGTACAGTATGGAGTTCTTCAAGAAGGGTGTCAAAAGATTGCTGCAGGGTGGGCAACGCACGCGCGATACTCTATTGTTGCAAGCGTCTATAGGCGGCGATACCCGCTTACCATAAGGCGGACTGCATGCTTTTTTGCCACTTTTGTGGTGAAAAAAAAAGGAATACTAAAATAAGAGTGAATACTTTTCTCGCCGCCAGTCCAGCGACATTGTTAGAGGCAAGTCGAACTACGATCCTCTCCTATTTTCCGATAGGACGGGTATAGTATCATTCAACTTTTTATTATCTCGTGCAGGTCGGCCGCTTTCTCTTATCGATCTCTAGCACAAATAATACGGACTCCTTATTGTGAGAAAGGTTCTCTGTATTGCTGTTTTTTCAACGGGAAACAATGCATTTGCGTGGACTTTGTCGTAAAGGATTTTTATTGTTTTTCTTTCGAACTATGTCTGGTTTTTATTGGGTCTTTGGATTCTAACAATTTATGTGCTCTTTAGGCGTACTATAGTTGTAGTAAAATATCTAATGACCTGCGTAACATAACGTGTCCAACGCGAAAATACTGCTTTAAAAAAATCTTGTTTTATTAAGATGACTTTCTCTGGTTTATGTTAAAAGGACGTCTAAGAAGGCCTTGACAACTTTTTTTTATTATATGTCTATTCTAATTTTGTTGTTTTTTTCTGGCATAAAACATATCCTGAATGAATTCAGTTCCACCGTTATAGTAATAATAATCACGCCATAACGGTGAATTTATAATATAAAGTACCTCGACAAAAAGCTGGATCTTATAATCCAATACAAGCTATTCTACAACAATCGTGTATTAATTGATATCTATACATATAATAAATCTGTAGAAAAATCGTTTTTGTACATCGAATATATTTCAAAAAAAAATTGCTAGGGTGTTTAAGGATAACCAACAGAACCCATTTCCAGCATTTTTGGAATTTTTGTCTGTTTGTCTGTTTGTCTGTTTGTCTGCAAGCATGTTCACGTATCACGTAAAATATACGAAACCAATGTAGATAACTTTTATGCGTAATAATTGTTCGCAGCTAGAGGTATTACTTATTTTTGTTTCATCGCAATCGGTTCACTCTATCATGAGATATTAGATAATATGTATTAAAAAATTTCTCACGCACGCAATTCAGTTACTTGAAACACCAAAATAGAACGAAAGTTGACTTTCATATTCGATAGATGGCGTTGTGAGTTCCGAATTGTTTAGAAATAAGGTGTTGGTTGTCTGGAATTTTTATACATGGGTTTGGTCATTATTTTGAAGTAACGAAATTGAATCGAGTAGGTAGATATAATTTCTTCGTAGTTAGAAAAGTGTCATTCGTTCGAAAGTTTGTGATTTCGACCCGTTTTTATAGCAACACAACACGTACAAATGATTTGAATTGTTGTGTTTTTAAATTTGTATATAAATAGGTGTTCGGTAATTTCTATGGTGTTGGTTTTCACCCGACAGTTTTGATTTAATTTATTTGATTTATTATAGGTTTGATATTTATGTAAGGATCGTAGCAAATGGAAAGAAGTGATCTCTGCCTACCCCTACGGGAAAGAGGCGTAATTATATGTATGTATGTATATTGATATTTCCCTTGAAAATACATTCTATAAAAAAATACTTTCGCCGCGTAGCCGGAATGCGAAAAGGATGAGACTAAGTAGGTCTCCGGAATCAGAAGAAGCGCGGTATTGGATGACCGGCACGGTGCTTTACCAGGCACTCTGAATTCACGTGAATTGGAAATATTCACGGAAAGGGAATCGCGCTTAAGTTCGCAAAGAACTCTGACCGCGACTTTGCGCTCCCAGGAGAGCATCGAGGAACGCGAAGTGCGTCTATCAGCTGATCGAGAGCGTTGCGCCCTCTCAAGCGAGGATTGGTCTCTGTTGCCCATAGAAGATATAGTTATGAGTAGAAGAATAAACCCGCTCACTCAGTACGTCTTGCAAACATCGACAGTTGGTGGGGAACAAATTAAAAGAGAGTCAAGCAAATCAGAGCACGTGAATGAATTTTTACATCTAGGAAGCATGTTCACACTAGGTGGAAAGTATGAAAAAGATATTGAAAGAGGGATAACTGCCGGTAATAAGGTGAATGGGGCCATGTCGGCGTTGATGGGCAGTAAAAGTCTGAGTAAGAATGCTCGAGTTGCTGTCCACAAAGCGAAATTGGTGCCTTTTTTATTCTATGGCAGCGAATCCTGGGTATGTCAAGGAAGTACGAAAATAGCTTAACAGCAGTTGAGGTGCGACCTCTTTTAAAAATGTGCGGAGTAACTATCCTAAATCGAATCTGTAATGAAAAGATTCGCAAATCAACTGGCGTGAATGAGGGCGTGATTGTAAAGATGAAGAAAGATATGTTATGTTGGTTTGGACATATAGAAGGGATGAGTAAAGAAAGATTGACGAAATAGATACACCTACAAAGCAAAAGTGTGTGCAAGAAGAGGTATAGGAAGATCACGTTTCAACTACCTATATGAAATTAATCTGACGCTCAAGGGCGGGAACGTCAAGAATACTCGAAACCGACGGGCATGTATGAAGAGACTGATGAAGGTGGACGAAGCGAAAGAGGTCTAGAGAGAACTGGCACTCTATACCCTCTGCCTACTCCGTCAGGGACTCGACGTGATCGTATGTGTGTATGTAAAAGAGAATATGCGTCAGAAATAAATTACGATCCAAAAAGTTTGAAGAAACACTGCAAAACGTCTGATCAAATTTAACGCCAGTACAGCGTCAAATATTTGATAGAGTGTGATGTAGTGTACAAAATACACTGAGAGAAATACTGTTTTTAGATGCACCCGATGGAACTCAGAAAACTTTTTGAGAAAAATTTAAATAACATTGGCTAACCAAAATTCGAATTAGGAGGCAAAATAAAATTGCTATTGGCGCTGTCTCCTCGGGAATAACAGCAACATTGTCTGGAGGATAAATCTTCACATACAACGTTTAAAAAACCCATCGATTTGGAGCACCCAGAAAGCCCCGTTTGCGACGTGTCTCTATCGCAATAGTGATAAAGCCAGGGTTTTATGCGATTGCTTACTTATAATTTGGGACGAGATTACGATGGCAAACCGCAAAGCTGTGGAAGCCATACATATAGAAAAATTATCGGCCAATGGGAGGTGCTAGGGTGCTTTTCTGTAGTGACTTCAGGCAGACACTCCTTATAACCCGAGGATTGAGAGCTGGTAGGTGTCTGTCTAAAGTATTTTATGGCGTAGTGTTTTATCGACTCATTTGAACTTTCATATGCGAGCCCATTTAAGAGGCACCCTAAACGCGCAGAATTTCACAAATTTCTGCAATGCCATCTGATGACGGTACATATCCCATACAAGCAGGTGGTAAAATAATTTCACAAATTTCTGCAATGCCCTCTGATGACGGTACATATACCATTCAAGCAGGTGGTAAAATAATTTCACAAATTTCTGCAATGCTATCTGATGACGGTACATATCCCATACAAGCAGGTGGTAAAATAATTTCACAAATTTCTGCAATGCCATCTGATGACGGTACATATCCCATACAAGCAGGTGGTAAAATAATTTTAGTCGAGAGCCTCTATTGTTCTGTTGCCTCACAGCTGGAGCTCATTTCCTCTATATTTGGGGAGCCCACAGAGATCACAAACCCCTCAAAACAACCAAGCAGCAACGCTCAATTGAAATGTTTCTAGGGAAAGAAGGGAATATACATCTATTAACACGGTTATGAACGAAAAAGATGTCGCCAAATATGCGTTAGAGTCGTATGATTTCCTAAATACACACAATTTATTTAAAAGTCGGAGGACCAATAACCGGCACTCGGCTAAAAGTAACAAATCTTCAACGAAACCAAAATCTTAACAGTATTCCCAATTATTTTCCTTTTTGATTCAAACGTGTGCAATTCCCAGTTGGCCTCCGTTACGCTATGACTATTAACAAAGTCTAAGGGCAAACATTATCCGTTGCGGGTTAGACCTCACTCATCATTGCTTTTCAAATTTAATTTTTTATCGTGTTAGAAACCCAAACAACCTTTTTATATTTGCTAACATAGTACATGAGAAGCATTAACATAATCAAGTGCCTCATTAAATAAAGTATTTATGTGCTTTATTCGCAAATTCTTTATAAGTTCGTAGCTTGCATTACTCCCTTCTTATTGAACGAAACGTGTATATAGCACTATTATCTAAGCGACGCATTTTAGTTTTCGACAACCACGCGAACGAAGTCGCGGGCACAGCTAGTTTATATAATAAGCGTACAGTCTACTCGATCCGACCTACCCTCAGGTACTCAGCTTGCTACTTGATACTAGCTGTCACTGCGACATATTGCTATCACATGTCACCGCATATTCTACACCAGTTGAGGTAAAATCCATTCATCATTATAATTGCATCTGTTCCCACTCATCGACACACATCGTCTTGTCTGAGATCCTGGCTGTGAAACTAGAGGTCGAGTACTCGCTTCCCGCTGAGGGCAGATATGTACGAGTTGAACACAAGTGTTTTCTTCCTTAGACTTATGTAGTCTATGTATATATGTATTTGTCTATATAAGTATGTAAATCTTTCTCTCATTCCCATAGTACATGCTATGCTTAGTTTGAGACTAGGTCAATTTATGTAGAATTATCATATGGTATTTATAAACTTCGCGTTTCTATGTAACCGTATTTTCGCCTTAAATATATTTAATTTCGGTGCCAAAGTGTCAAATCGCGAGTCCATCGATTCATCGATTCATCGATTTTTTTGAACGGAAGCTTCATAGGTTCCGTTTTGATGTTTTTCTTTCATCGTAAATCTCGTGTTGTGATTAATTGCTTTAGAAAAAACTCGGTACGGGATTTAGTACAGTCCGGACTCAAACCTTACAATAAAGCTTACAATCTTTAACCTGGATTTACATAACGTGCGGCAGATTTTTCAGACTATCAAACGCGTTGTTTCCCAAAGAGATATCTCTATAATTTAATTGCACCGCTTTTTCTTTAAACGAATTACGTCGCAACTCAATTCTTTGACGGACCAAATCCGAATTCGATTTCTCAACCACTCGCTTTGAATAAAATCACATTCGTACCGTCCATTTGGCAGAACTGAGTGTTCGGCTTAGGCATTGTGATTTTGATTCAATATAGCTGCGTTTTAAGGATCTACTTTGAATATATAGCTACTAGGATAGCTACTTTTAATTCTTCTTTTACAAAATTATTAACACAACAAGTTTTACATTGCTTCGGTATAGTTTCTCCTGTCACCTTTACCGTAAAGAAAAACATCGCTTGGAAATTTTCCTATAAACTAATATTGGTTAGTTATATAAGAAATCATCCCTGAGAGCCATATCTGACATCATATGTCACAGGCATCTGTCAAGTTGCCATATAAAACATCGTATTTTTTTTATTAATCTTGACGATTAATTGATGAAGATAATCAAGAATGATCGAGAACTAATATATAAGCCATGAGGGTTGAACATGTTATTTAAATATTCATGTTATATTATATTACTTACTATAATAATAATATCCTCACGCCTTCCCACAAGAGCCCCGAAGGGGGAGGCAGAGGTGTATAGGTAATACCCACACACCCACTTTTTGATCCGACCCACGATCTTTGCGTCGAATCAAATCAAACCAAATCAAAATATTTATATTCCACATAGGCCTAGATGGGCACTTATAAAACGTTGAAAAAGGTGCACGATTCGGGTTGGTCGTTTCCATGGAGAAGAAACTCCATGATTACTCTTTTCAAATCATTTGGTATTCAATAACATTAGTATTATGTTACAGCGTAGGCCCCGACAATAGGTCGTTGCTTACTATACAAAAATACAAAATACAAGATAAGTATAAAAAGTTAGCATTAGCGTCGCAGGCAACTACTCGAACCACGCGGCCACCGCGGTATTTTTTATGCGTATGCAGTACTTATTATACCTATTAAGCTTTGCTAGCAGTATACATATACGCCGTTAAGTGTTCACAACCAAGTTTTAAACCAGACTATTTGTTAAATTATAAGGCAGCTTCCTGGGATGAACTTTACAGTGCTTTTGTTTACTTTGGTAATCCTTTGGCAGAGCGCTGGTCGTTCTAGCCTAGGGCCTTGGTGTGGTGTAAAGTGGGAACATGCCGGCAATTTCACATTTCATCACTGCACTTGAGAGGTACAATTCTGTTCATACTTAACTACCTACTATTGAAGATTCTAAATAGACTTATGTTTTACTCAACGGTATAAGATTATTGATTCGCCGACTTTTTAGCTCGCTTTCGTTATATATATTTAGAAAGTAAGTATATTCTCATCGCAAATACATTTGATACTGGAACACAAAATGGGCTAAAAATCTGTTAGTTTTAATCCAAATATTTCTATTGGTATGTTAAATGTACTATTATGACGAAGTCTACAAGACCGCTAAATACGTATAACACGAAATTATGTAAATATTGTTTAAAATGGATCACTTCATAAATATTCACTTATAAAAAGCTATTTTTTTCCGGGATAGCATGATTTTAATTTTCAGACAAAAAGATAGCAAGTTCGAATCCCGACTGTACTAATGAGTTTTTCTGAACTTAAGTACTGTGATTAGTCACACCGCAGGCTTTACGATGCAGGAAAACATCGATAGGAAAACCTGCATACGTCTGAGAAGCAATTCAAAGGCGTATGTATGTATAGGCGTGCTTGAGAAACGGCGATGGACTCGCCATCTCTCACGCTTGCACATAAAATATATCCCTGACGGAAAGTAGGTATGTGGGTATTACCTATACATCTCTGCCTACCCCTTCGGTGGGCCTTGTGGGAAGGCGTGAGGATATATAATTATATTATATAAAACAAATAAAATATTTAATGAGAAAAATACTAATACAGTAATACTATAGAACTATACTATACTTAAACTATAGTCAAAGTACTCTTTACAAATCACAAGATCCACTGCAAAATTACAATTACTCGGTTTTGAACTCCTATCACTTCCAATTTGCACCACACCGCAAAGAGCATCCAGAAAGCGACCTTCCCTCTAATTAGAACATGAAGACTGGCGCTATAATGGCGACTGGATTTTTAATTTGATCAACAGTTCGATGCAGACTGTCCAACAAACTTGTACCTATAGATAAAAAATATTTTGGGACTTTCATGCTGCTAAACTGATTTGTTTAAATCAATACACACACACACACTTTATTTTAATTTTAATAATAATATATCACACACTTACTTTTAATAATAATATATCCTCACGCCTTCCCACATTTATATACCTTATACGCCTATATACTAAGGTGTGTAGGTAGTACTCACACATCCACTTTCTGCCAGTCATATATTAAGGTGTCCATCGCCGTTCAAGCACGACTATATTTTTTTTTACCTTTGCATTATTTCTCAAACATACGAAGTTTTTTCACGATGCTTTCCTTGACAGTTAAGCTCGCGGTGTGACTAATCACTGTACTTAATTCATAAAAACTCATTGGTACAGTCGGAATTCGCAATTGCGTTCTTTGTGTCGCAGGCAACTATCTGAACCAAATTTTATTTAAGCACGTAACGAGCAAACTTGTTTTAGAGCAATTAAAATGATCCCTGAAATATTACCCTTTCAAACAATATGAACTCTACGCCAATATAACAAACTTTCGAATATCTACTCATCCGTTGAACTCGTGTTAGATTATGTACCGGCCCTCTTTAAAGTAAATATGTTGCGCCGCTAGCCAGTCGAGTATAATATTGTTACGTCCATATCACAAATACACGCCATCAATATTCATAATCGACCCTTTCCATACTAAATAATTGACTCGGAAACTATCTATATGAGCACCCTTTTATATACATATACCAATATAACGCCACTGGCCTATTTGCTCTTTTGACCTATAAAAATAATATATCCTTTTTTAACCCACTAGTTAGGATGGCTCGTGAATACAATGAACTAGCAAGTAAATGCCCTAAACTTGATATATTCGATCACAAATTTATAAATAGTGTAAAAGATATCCTTGGTTTAAAATCGAAACGCTCGTTGGCACCAGTTGTGCTGTGTGCTAACGAGCCGCCCTTGTAAACCTCAGTACACCAAATGTTTGCTTTAATATATGTTTTTAAGTTATACGCTTTCTGATGATTTAACAACTATGTATTTAGCTGTATGCACATCTTTTTGAGTTACGATCCAGTTTAGCTCTAAGTATGATTGTTATGTTTTTTCTTATTGATTGTAATTTGTTTTGTGCATTAAATAAAAAAAATTAAAAAATTGTAATATGACGGCCGATGACGGTAAATAATGACGGACGTTAGGTCCAGTGGCTAGGCCTTCAAACTGCGAAACTTGAGGTCGCAAGAGGTCCAAGATCATTTTTATGGTGAAATTAGTTGAATTAAAGAAAATAAAGAAATTGAGAAAAACCTAAGTATGTACCGCTTAAAAATATTATAACATGCCTATATCATCACGCCGAATCACACGATAGGCGGCGTATTTAGTTCGCTCTAGACAAACAAACCTCATTCATTTCATCTACCTTTTTGTTCACACCACATTAGTGGGGTGTGAACAAAAAGGTGGATGATAGTAGGCCCGTCCTGGCTTCACACGGGTGGACATTTATTTTTTAAACTTTTTGGCATATTTTTTTTTCTTGCAATTAAAAATCCTATATATTAATCAGTGATAATGTACCATTCAAATGGAGAAAGAATTTTTAAAATCGGTCCAGTACTTTTTGTGCCAATGCCTTACAAACATGCTTACATAGAAATCCTTCCTCTTTATAATATTACTATAGATATAATATAATAAGACAGACAAGCATGCGGTCCGGCTGATGGTAAGCGGTTACCGCCACCTATATATACCTACGCTTGCAACACCACCACCAAAAACACCTTTATCAGTCTCGACATTCGCTGGTACTAAGTACTCTTAACGTTCCCATTCTTGAGTATTCAATCGATTTTCTCGTAAAACAATTGCACAAAAGCGCCATTCAATCGAAGTAAATAACTAAACCAACAAAATAAATTAAGGAGAACAGTAAATTCATTAATTTAAATCTCTCCGCTAAACCAAACAATTAGAGTTCTGTCTGTAAAAACGTAAATCTCGCTGACACCGCGAGCTCACTGAAAGACCGTTTTTAATTCAGTTAAGGAACATTCGTTCTTTTCTGTTTAATTAGATCGGCTATTGGCGGCACCTGAGGCGGAGCTTGCAAGCGTTTGGTGCAAATTGTGTCCTTACTCAATGCTGGAATGGTACCAAGACTACTTAATTTTAGCTTATAATTAAGGTACACGCTGTTCTCTTAGAATAACCGCAATAAGAGAGGTCTTCATAGGACACACAATAATATGTAATTATAACAAACTGGTTAATTTTAAGGGGTCGTTTTAAAGGGTACCCACCCTTTCGGATGTGGGGAGCTTTGCAGATATGTAATATATAAACTTACATAGGCCGCATGCTTGTTTGCCTCCAATATAGTCTTACTAATATTATAAATGTGAAAGTTTGTAAGTTTGGATGTTTGGATGTTTGCGGTTCTTTCACGGCCAAACGACTGAACCGATTTGGCTGAAAGTTGAAATCGTGATGGCTTATACCCAGGAATAGGACATAGGCAACTTTCTTTTTCTTTTTTTTTTATCCTGAAAATTCAATGTTCTAATATTATAAAGTATGATGCTCTTTCACGGCATAGCGGCTGAACCGATTCTAGCAGGAAAACATAAGCTACTTTTTTTAACTCCACGCGGGCGAAGCCGCGGGCTTTAGCTAGTATAATATAAAATGAGGTTATTTTGAATTGCCTCTATAAACTGTTTAGCAACTTAGCAAATTGTTGAGGTGTGCAAGCGTCCATAGGCGACGATAACCGCTTACCATCAGGCGGACCGTATGCTTGTTTGCCACCCGTGTGGTTTAAAAAAAATACAATTTACCATAAATATTATTCTGCTTACAATTGAATATCCTTTTACACGAAGCCTCAAAATGCCATAATCTGCTTTCTTTCACTCCGTAGTGATAACATTTCAATAACGAATAAATCATTATTATACAACTGTGCGACTATTATAATATTGATTGATATGCGCTCTGTACCAATGCACTGATTGGACGCCAATATTGGACGCCAATGTTCCACACACTGCTCCCGATGAAAGCATCTCCGAGACGTAGCTCTGTGTTATGTCAAGCATGCAGTACGTATAATTGCTACCCTAAGGAGGATACACATTATATTTATGATGTATATATGTACAAGCTCTCCCACAAATGTCCCTGAAAGGGTAGACAGAGGTGGGTAGGCAGTACCCACACACCCACTTTCCGCCGGATATATATTTTAAGTGCCAACGTAACAAATTACGATTCCATTACCGTTTTCAAGTATGACTATACATACGTGTTTTTATTTATTCTCAAACGTATGCAGTATTCACCGTAGATATCAAAGTGTGACTATTTACTGTACCTAAGTTCAGAAAAACTCAGGCGGAATTTAAAGTTGCTATCTTTATGTTGCAGGCAACTGCTCGAACCACTCGGCCACTGCCGCCACAAACGTAGCTGGTGATAGATTTAGCTTAGTGATTTAAATTACGATTCGTACTTTTCGGTGATTTTACTTTAACGACGATATCGATATATGATAAGGACGAAGAGATAGTTCTGAGAGAATTGTATGTTAGAACTGTGAATACGACTATACCATGGAACATGTCACACAAATCGACATTGTTCTAAACCAAACAAAGCGTGTAGTATGGAAGCTCGACTAAATATACTTATATAGGTTGTTAGGTATATACATACTAAAATATAACATATCCCTGACAAGTGATTATCACACCACAAGCTTAACGATGTCGGAAAATATCGATAGGAATCCTGCATACGTTTGAAAATAATTCAAAGGCGTATATATATACTCATGCATGAGTAACGGCGATGGACTCGCCACCTGTCACGTTAGCACCTAAAATATATATCTCTATATTGCAGAAAGTGGTGACGTGAGTACTATCTACACACCCTCTGCATACCCCTTCGGGACCACTATGTAACATACATACATATATTGACGCCTCTTTCCCGTAGGGGTAGGCAGAGACCACTTCTTTCCACTTGCTACGAAAGAAGTATGTAAGGATACTTCTTTCGCTGGACCATTGTGGAAGGCGTGAAGATATATTTTATGTGGTTTCCATCCACGTACTACGCACCTCTTAGATACCTTGGTTAATTTCACTAAGGAGCACTTGTACACACAAGGTACTTAAACAAACCAACTGTATTAACAAACCTACAGTGCCTATTTAAATCTGCTGGATAAATGCAGCGTCCATTGTCTCTGCACAATGGCACGGACTAATGCTGCAATACGAATTATTGAGAACGGGACAAGTTCATTCAAGCTCGAACATAAATAAGCATTTCCTTGAAGTGTTACGAGACGGTGTGAGCGACAGCTGATAGCGATGTTGTTTATTAGACAGCCTTTAATTATCTTCACGCTTCCCGTGTGGGTGCCCGATGAGGCAGATAACACCCTATTTTCGCCGGATATATATTGTTAGGTGCCAACGTGACAGATGGCGAGTTACTCAAGCAGACAATATATACGTCTTTGGATTTCTTCTCAAACGTCGTGAAGTCGGCATTCGAACATGCAATCCTTGTGTTGCAGGCAAGACTCAAACCACCCGTCCACCACGGTGTTTTATACTAATCACTTTAGAATACTTAAATATAATATATCCTCACGCCTTCCCACAAGGGTTCCCGAAGGAGTAGGCAGAGGTGTATAGGTAATACCCACACACCCACTTTCCGCCAGAGGTATATTAGGTGCCAACGTGACAGATGGCGAGTCCATCGCCGTTACTCCAGCACGATCTTACATACGCTTTTGAATTTCTTCTCAGACGTATGCAGGTTTCCTCTCGATGTTTTCCTTCACCGTAAAGCTCGTGGTGTGACTCTAATCACTGTACTTAAGTTCAGAAAAACTCATTGGTACAATCGGAATTCGAACTTGCGACCTTTGCGTCGCAGACAACTGCCCGAACCACTCGGCCACAGCGGCTTTAATTTTTTCTAATAAAAAAAAAATTTTGAATACTTGTACTATACAATAAAAAAAAATACTAGGCAAGAACTGCATTCAGACTTTCAGCTAAAAAAAATAATTCCCTCGAAGCTGGTCCACTTCCAAGAAGATTGATTAACCCCCGCTTTCGCCCCTTACTCACCCCACCAAGACACCCTTAGAATTAAGATCTCTGCGTGATATATTGAAACTGGCGAATACACAATATATCATAAGCAATTATTTTAAACAATACAAGCAAGCGCTTTAGTTAATGAGTCGCGGTTGTTTCAGTAAATTATCTCTGTACATTTGACTGCGTATTGGCTATTAGGGGATGCCTTGTGTGTCAATGTGTGCGCAAGAGTGTAGGGCATTGTGTTGGTGTCCCAAGCAGGGTAGGCAGAGCGAGTGGAGCGCTAGTTTTGCTATAGGTTCATAGACCTTTTTCGCATTCATCAGTCCGTTTAGATACATGGTAACCTTATCTAGGGGAAACAATAAATAATGAATACCAGTTTCATTTTTATACTAAATTTTATCCGTGGTTTTGCCCGCATAAGCTGTTATAGTTTCATGAAAGCTGTCTTTAGATAATAATAATATAATATAATATATTATATTATTATTATTTTGCTGTCTTTAGAAATCCTCACAATCTTTAAAATGTATCATATTTGTAAAATTTATATATCTAAAAAGTTTAAGTTCTCTAAAACGAGATTCAAGATTCGAATCCTAGCGGTGTCTAGAGATGAGTTTTTTCCGAACTACAGTGGCTGGTCACACCATGAGCTTCAAGATGAAAATGCGTATTTATAGACTGTACAATACGCTCACTCACTGGGAGGGTAGGTAATTATTTGAGCGCTTATCCTCACTAGATTTACAGACAGAATGGCACGTCGGCAGACGAAATACAATTCTGATTAAATTTCATATACCTACAAATGCAATTACATAGCAATGCGTTTCAATCGTACTTGCCTCAAACTCCTCATTATATACAAAATTACGCATAACGCAAACTCAGCAAACTTGTTATGCATATTCCCGTTTACATACTGCGCGATGCAAGAACAGGAATTGAATAGTCCATAGAAGCTCGGATGTACGTTGCGTTAACAGTTTGTAAACAGCAAACTGTCACATTGGAATCGAGCAATATACTAAATACTTATGATATACATTCAAATGTGTCGAATACGATAAACATTTTATCGCTAGATTTGTTTAAATAATCACGTATATAATTATGTATTGTAGGTATAACGTGTATATACAATTTTGTTGCGATATAGCCTGGAACTGACATTTGGAAAATAATAAATATGAGATACTCACACACATCATTACGGCGACGTCCCTAACAACGGGTTACGCAGGGAGTATAGCACCAGTTCTCTCTACACTCACATACCTCTTATGCTTCGTCCACATTCATGAGTCTCTTCATACATGCTCGTCGGTTTCGAGTACCATTGACGTTCCCGTCCTTAGCCGTCCGACCTATTTGATATAGGTAGTTAGTAGGTAGGTAGGTAGGACATATTTCATAATTTTGATAGGATATCTTAACGCCTTCCGATATGGCTTTCCGTAGGGGTAGACATATTTGTAAAATATAATATAATCGCCGGAGATATAAACCCGTAGTGTGTGTAATTACTGTAATTACATTCCTGCACGTAACTGTAATGTAACATTTTCAATTGCAATCTTGCAATCTTGGCATTGCAGGCAACTTTTGAACCTGTCTGCCATCAAAGCTTTTAAAAGATGAAATATTCAATTTATTAAAAAACAAAAAACTTTCACTTTGTGTACAGTGATTCAGATATGACAAGAAGAACCTGTCATTCTTCTTGTGACAGGCTCTTCTTGTCATATCCGAGAGACACAAGCAGATTTACCATCTGTCAGGATTGCAGTTAGCTATTTCTGACTGGTTCATTCGTTCCATTTTGAGGCGTCTTGTGGAAAAGCGTTAAGATATAAAACAGAGTGTCATCTAAAAATATGTACAATCAAATTAATCTGTCCACTCTTGCAAAATACATGGTCCCATACAATATCCTTGCCCGCAATAAATACATATTTCATGAAGTGGGTAGTATTGAATAACAATTGTATGGGCGCGAGGGGCGTTAAAATGCCACTCCGGTGACACATATTAAAATGGACCCGGTTTAAGTGTATTAGATTTTTATCGTGAAGGCAGACTTGGCTTCTATATTTTTATAGAGAAGAATAAATGTTGGATATTTTTATATATTCCTGGAATCTTATTTCTTAGAATAATTTTCAGGTAAAACATAATCCTCATTAAGGGATTCGCGAACTAAGTTGTGTGAATGAAGGTGTAATTACAAAGGAGAAGAATTATATTACGTTACTTTGGATATATGGGAAGGACGAGACAAGAAAACTATATGAAAAAAATATGCGAATGGGACTGGAAGAGAAGGTAGAGAAATACCAGGTTCAAATCTATCGGACACTTAAGGATGGGAACGTTAAGAAACTCAAAGCTTGCATAAATTAAGTGACTGATAAATGTAGATGAAGCAAAAGTTCGTAAGACTAGAGAGAGCTGAGGATCTGCTTTATTATGTATTCTATTCTATTGTATATAATACTACTATACTATACTTAATATATTACTATATATAATAGCCACGGTGGCCGAGTGGTTCGAGCAGTTGCCTGCGACGGAAAGGTCGCAAGTTCGAATCCCGACTGTACCAATGAGTTTTTCTGAACTTAAGTACAGTAATTAGTCACACCAATATCTTAAGGGTGAAGGAAAACATCGAGAGGAAACCTGCATACGTTTGAGAAAAAATTCAAAGGCGTATATATAGTCGTGCTGGAGTAACGGCGATGGACTCGCCATCTGTCACGTTGGCACCTAATATACCTATGGCGGAAAGTGGGTGTGTGGGTATTACCTATATACCTCTGCCTGCCCTTGACCCTTGTGGGAAGGCGTAAGGATATATTATTTTATAATATATATCCTCACGGCGTGTCGTATATATCGTGTGTGGGTATATTATTTTATATTATTATTATTCTATTCTGACAGAGATAAATGTTTTGTTATACTGGTAGCTATCAAACATGTGGTCCGCATGAGAGTAAGCAATTATGAAAGCCTATGGACGAAGTATCCCCCGTGATGTTTTAAGAGTCATGCAGGAGTCTTTGCAAAAACCTCAAAGGGCAGATCTCAGTCTGAGCGTACGCGGAAGTAAACTCCACGTGATAAAACATTATGATATTTACGTGTGTATGCTTACAACAAAATCCGCATTAAGGTAAGAGCACTGAAGATGTTTGTAAAAACATCCAATAAAAGTGGCGCGCAATGAAATCCCAAGTTTCATATCTAAATGCTCCCGTTGAAAATGTACAAACAATTTCCCTTTTGCGAAATTTCTGGGCAAAAAACTTTAGCACTTAAAAGAAAACAGAACACTGCCGTATTCATAAATAAACGATGCTTTTTTATTCTGTTGAGGTTTGAACGATGCAAGGCCGTGAAACGTGGCAGATTAATAACGTGTTCCGATAACGATGACTGAAAAAGCAATAGACATTATCCTTGCATAGTATAAAACCAAGTCGCCTCCCACCGTCTGTATGTAATGCAGCTTTCATGAATTTATATATCTATATATATATACATATATACTCTTGCCGTCCCATAGGCATAGGTGTATAGCTAGTACCCAACACCCACTTCCTGCCAGAGATATATTTTAGGTGCAAACTGATGATTTCCTTCAACGTAAAGCTCGTCACTCAATTAAGCTTAGAAAACCTCATTGGTACAGTCGAGATTCAAATTTGCGATCTTTGTGCTGCAGGCTACTACTGAGACCACTCAGCTACCAAGGCCGCCATCAATAAATTGAAAAATACAATACTTTATTGAGGATATAATACCAAACTCTGGCAGATTTGCAAGAGGTTACTTTATTTTATTTATAATATAATAATATATAATATATCCTCACGCCTTCCCACAAGGGTCCCCGAAGGGGTAGGCAGAGGTGTATAGGTAATACGCACACA
>JACCPG010004765.1:0-10025 GCA_016069955.1 Drepana arcuata | reverse complement strand
AATCCAAGCGGGCGGCCCCGCCGCACACGCCGCCACACTAATCAGTAATCGTTGCTGGGAAGGGAGGCTGCGTCGCTCTCACCCTCCCCCCTTCCGTCTCTTCCCTCCCCGCCTCACACACCCCGCGCGTAGCCTACTACGTCCGGACGGGTAGACGCTGAATTCGGTAAAAAAAGGTAAATTCATTTGTTTTTCATCTTTTTCTCTTTTCACCGTCATGCCTCCCCGCAACATGTAGAATGTAGATAATGGGGATGTTGCTGGATTATATTTTGTCTAACGGAAGTAATGATAATGTGTGTTTGATTACAGTTCCTCGTTCTTCTTGCTTCTTGTAAATACAGTTAGACAAACGACGCCTAAAAGGCTCTTGGGCTTAAATCCTCTGCGGGGTCCGTTCTTTAATTGAAATTTATTGTACCTACACTTTTTACCGAAAGGCAAAATATGCATGTCAGCAATTATGGCGGTCAATGAACGCTAGTTATGGCAAGGATGTCATAAGTTATAATACATAATATTATATATCTTCACGCCTTCCCGCAAGAGTCCCGAAGGAAATGGCAGAGGTGTATAGGTAGGTATAAGTACCCACACAGCCACTTTCCGCCACAGATATATTTTAGGTGGCAACGTGACAGATGGCAAATACATCGCCGTTACTCAAGCCCGACTATACATTTGAGTTTGAATTTATTCTCAAACCTAGGTATGCAGGATTCCTCTCAATGTTTTCCTTTACCGTAAAGCTCGTGGTGACTATTCACTGTAGGTACTTATAAGTTCAGAAAAACTCATTGGTACGGACGGGATTCGAACTTGCAATCATTGTGTTACAGGCAACTCGAGCCACTCGGGCACCGCGGCTCTCGCAATATCCTGAGATAGTTTGGTATGTATATTAAACCATCCCTTTTGTACTAATAAAGTCGATGTCGGTACTATAAGTACACGCAGAACATCACGCCGAGTGCTTCACCTAAAACCACGTATAATTACTTACACGTATAATAAAAAAAATTGAGCCTGCTTTTTCTCCCGGTTTTATCTTTATTTGCAGATGGTGGTGAATGTTGTAGAATGGAGGTCTTTGTCATCAGTCCGTACTGATTACGGAGTCCACATTGTCATCTTTACATACATACATATGATCACGCCACGAGGTAGGCAGAGAGAGAAGAGCGCCTGTTCTCCCTAGTCTTATTCACTTGTCACCTTTCATTATTATTATTAAGACTAACCACTAGACACCTAGCCTCAGACATTGCTCGTTTGGGTCAGTGAGCTTACGATAGCGCAGATGCACCCACCTTTTTTTAAGAACTAGTGTGTCCCAAGTTATACTCACTTTTGATTTGATTGGATAGAATCATGATGATATGCTTTTAGTCTTCTTGAATGAAAAGAGACTCCTTGCTCAAGAACTGGGGTGACTTATGCTTTTATTTTCAACTCCAACAGGTTTATAAAATAGACTCTTCAGTTCCATTATATTTAGTAGTTTTTTGTTGAGTTTCCTACTATTTCATATAGGTAACTTTTTATATAAATGTTACTTGGAAGAGCCGTGGTGGCCGAGTGGTTCGAGCAGTTGCCTGCGACGCAAACATCGCAAGTTCTAATCCCGATTGTACCAATGCGTTTTTCTGAACTTAAGTACAGTGATTAGTCACACCACGAGCTTTACGGCGAAGGAAAACATCGTGAGGAAACCTGCATACGTCTCAGAAGACATTCAAAGGCGTATGTATAGTCGTGCTTGAGTAACGGCGATGGACTCGCCATCTGTCACGTTGGCACCTAATATACCTCTGGCGGAAAGTGGGTGTGTGGGTATTACCTATCCACCTCTGCCTACCCCTTCGGGGACCCTTGTGGGAAGGCGTGAGGATATTATTATTATTATTATGTTTCGTATAGTAGGTAGCAAGAAGGGTCTTATGTACTAATCAAAATAATATGTAAAGAATATTACATAACATGTAGCAGTGGTTACTACAATATATATATATACATATATACTATACTATACCTACTATAGTACATATTATACTATTATAGGTAGACTGGGATACACAGTACATTAGAACACAACTTTTCCTGGAGGGGTAGCCATACCTCTTTTCGCCGGAGATATACTTAGGTGCCAACGTGACAGATAAAAAGTCCTTTATCATTTCTCATGCACAATTATATATACGCCTATCAATGTTCCTTGTAAAGCTACTGTAAAGCTAGCACTGTAAGTACCTGCTTTATATCCTTACTTACTTAATATTATAAATGTGAATGTAAGTTTGTTTGTTACGCTTTCACGTAAAAACTACTTAACCGATGATCATAAAACTTTGTACACATATTCCCGGAGGTATTAGAAGTAACATAGGATACTGTTTATTGAAAAAAAAATTTACGAAAGGTAAAAAAGCGCCCACGCCGACGAAGTGGCGGGCACAGCTAGTAAAAAATAACGCATTTGTACAGTCGGGGTTCGAAGATAGATACTTTGCATTGCTAGGAATGACCACCACGGCTCATGTAGATTTTAGATCCGCGACTGGTTTACTATGAACATTTCCTTTCACTCATTTTAAGTTTTCTGAGACAACGGACTGCGCATGCGCGTTTCTATGGTACAGCAAGTGACGGTGTTCATCTTTTAAAATACATTCCCACTGGACACTGCAATCCAGGCAGTCAAATTGAGCTTGACACCGACCACATATTATATGCATTGAAAAACCGCCCCTGTGCCTTACGTTTTAAGATCCATTTATCGTGCACTATGGCACTTGAAGCAGACCCGTGTCTTGTATGAATATTGATATCTGTCCATACCGCGGGTCAGTACATGTATAGAATAAGTTATAAGTCATTAGGCTATTCTCTAGCTCTGAGTTATGTAAAGTGTCAGTGAGAAATGCATAAGTGATTATTGTAGACAAAGACGATATTAGGTATGTATACTAATTAAATAAGAATTCATAGACTTGAAGAATATATATGTATATATTAGACCAATGAATTTACAAACCATATTTATATAGCCTGAGCGGAACTAGTTAGCCGCGCCTTAGGTTAATGCGAGCGGTGGGACGGAGAGGCGGCGGCGTTTGCTGTCATTACTTAGTACGGACGTGAGATATTGATAGCAATTAAAATACAATATTAGACATGTTAAAATCTAATATTCTAATGCATACCTAAGTGCATGTACCATGGCAACTAACAAATATCTGCCCCTAGCGGTAATTGAACCTGCGACATCAAGTTGCGCAGTTAGGAGCTCTAACCACCAGACCAGACAGCCGATATTATTAATATTATTTTAACTGTTTCATATAATACAATAATATTAATATAATATATCCTCACGCCTTCCCACAAGGGTGTAGGCAGAGGTGTATAGGTAATACCCACACACCCACTTTCCGCCAGAGGTATATGAGAGGGCCAACGTGACAGATGGCGAGTCCATCGCCGTTACTCAAGCACGACTATACATACGCCTTTGAAATGCTTCTCAGACGTATGCAGGTTTCCTCTCGATGTTTGCCTTCTCTGTAAAACTCGTGGTGTGACTAATCACTGTACTTAAGTTCAGAAGAACTCATTGGTACCGTCGGGATTCGAACTTGCGACCTTCGCGTCGCAGGCAACTGCTCGAACCACTCAGCCACCACGGCTCTTTAACTGTTTCAGTAATTATAATTTATTTATAGCTCTTTCAAAATTGCGCAGTACCTATTACCAAAAAACTCAGGTGAAAGTCAGCATACGAGGATTAAAAGTTTTCAGCCACCCCCAGGGTTGACAGGTGAGGGTTGCATTATTCTGCGACTTAGTGCAAGTGGGTCAGCCACGCTTGGTTCAAATCACTTGTATATGAATTAGTAAAACGTTTTTAAAAGCTCGGCCCGGCTAGAGAGGCAGGTCGGTGTTTGGGGTGTATTTAAACAGTTTGCGGCGATATTATTATAATTGCGAAGAGAGACAATTATAAGAATCCCGACTTCCAATGAGTTTGTCTGAATTTAAGTACGGTTCTTCTTCGGACAGAAGGTCTTTTTTTCTCGGTAACCGTGGTAACTTTAGTTTTTATTTAGAATGTGACATTAGATAAGTTTTCCCTGTGTCCCTTACGTTGATTTTTTTTCAAGGATTTAGTCACACAAGATCTTTACGTTGAAGGAAAATATTGAGAGAAAACCTGCATACGTTTGAGAAGGAATTTAAAGACTTACTTATTATGTAGATATGATACGGCGCTATCTGTCACGTTGGCATCTAAAATATAACTCCAGCGAAAATAGCTAGCATACATCTCTGCAAATAAAATACTTTATTTTACAAATGAATACCGAAATACATAGGAACATGGCGAGCAATTAAATTATATAAAAAAACAATTCTTGTTTTGTTTTCAACCTGTATCAGCTATGTATGTGTCATTTGCATTTGTTTGGAAGCACTCAAAAGGTATGCATGCATTGTCAATTTAAGTATTTACGACCAATTTAATTTTGGAATTTACCATTCGATGACGATGTGTTTATTGAGACGAATAATATTAAATTAATGAAGGTGATTGTACATACATACATATCATCACGCCAAGTCCCTAACGGGGTAGGCAGAGAGTATAGAACGCCAGTTCTCTCTAGACTTACATACCTCTTTCGCTTCGTCCACATTCATCAGTCTCTTCATACATGCTCGTCGGTTTCGAGTACTCTTAACGTTTCCGTCCTTCAGAGTCCGATCTATTTGATCCAGGTAGTTGGAACGTGGCCTTCCTCTGCTTCTTCTTGCACACACTTTTGCTTTGTATATCTGTTTCGTCAATCTTTCTTCACTCATCCTTTCTATGTGTCCAAACCAACGTAACATGCCTTTCTTCATCTTTACACTCACGCCCTCATTCACGCCAGTTGATTTGCGAATCTCTTCATTGCGGATTCGATCTAATATCGTGACGCCGCACATTTTTCGAAGAGATCGCATCTCGACTGCATTCAAGCTATTTTCATACTTCCTCTGACATACCTAGGATTCGCTGCCATACAATAAGGTAGGTACCAATATCGCGTTGTGGACAGCAACTCGAGCATTCTTGCTCAGACTTTTGCTGCCCATCAACGCCGACATGGCTCCATTCACCTTATTTCCGGCAGTTATCCTTCTTTCAATATCTTTTTCATACTTTCCATCTCGTGTGAACATGCTTCCAAGATATACAAATTCATTCACTTGCTCTAGAATTCTAGAGGTGATTGTAAAGATGAAAAAAGACATGTAACGTTGCTTTGGTCATATAAATAGGATGATGAGTGACCAAAGATTGCCGAAACAGATATACAATGCGAAAGTGTGTGGAAGGAGACAGAAGAAACCGCGTTCTAACTACCTTTATCAAATCGATCGAACACCCTAGGATTCAAGCGTGTTCGAAACCAGCGAGCATGTATGAAGAGTCTGATGAGTGTGGATGAAGCGAAAAGTTATGTCCAGACTTGGAGAGAACTGGCGCTTTCATTTACATATATATAGATTCTACATGCATAGTTTCACCATTTATTTCTTAATTTTAAGTAACCTTAGGGTCAGCTGACTACAATAGCCTGCATAAGTAAATAAATAAACAAGCTTGGACAAACATCACAAATTTGTTGTGTTAGGACCGAATCCAGAGCCATATCGCAGAAGCCAAGGCAGGGCCAATACCATTTATTATCTTTATATTTATATTTCTTCTGTGCGTTTCAAATTAAATTTTCTGTGTGCCTTCAGTTGGATTTGAGAATGGTTTAGATTGACAATTGGAATCACAAAGGGCTCGGTAGGTGGCGCTGCGATCGTGTTTCAGGAAATTATTTTTTTTCTCTCAAGTGAAGCTGGACGGGGCAGCTAGTTGTCTGTAAAGATCAAAATAAAAATAGTTAACTAAATTCTATGAAGTAAACAGAGATACGACCTACAAAACGTAGGTAATAATTACACGTAACCTTCCATCTGCGCTGTATGAAATCATTAGTAATCGTTAGCGAACTTTGTTTACTGTAGCAACCATTCCTCATCAATCAGACTGTCAGAGACAGATCCCAAAGCAAACATAGTCCAACTATCTCATAGGTACTACACGTGGGTGTGTGTAGGTGATGAATCCAATCGCCATCAGAGGATTACCTACGAGTATCTAATTATTTATTTTGAAGAAAAAATCTTAAGATACATCGTATCTATCATCCCATTTTAGGGCTACTATCCCAAAAAATATAGTGCAGTGATTGGTCACACTACTAGCTTTACGGTGAAGGAGAACATAGAGAGGAGAACTGTAGTCTGTATCTGTCGTACTGTACTGTAGTCGTACCTGAGTTACGGCAATGGTCTGTCACATAGTCACATAAAATATATTTCTGTCGGAAATGAATTACATAGGTACACCTCTGCCTACGCCTTCGGGGAAGCTTGTGGGAAGGTGTGAAGATATAATACTATGCCAAAAAGATAATGGCCCAAATGTTTAGTCTTGGACTTCACTCAGGCACACTACACGTAAAACATCATTCACCGTACTCGCTTGTGATAATATTACTGTAAGTTCAGAAAAAACTATGTACAGACCACCGAAATTCGAACCTGTACACTTTCTTTGGCAGATAACTAAAACCATCAGCCACTGCGGTTCTTCACGTAAGTATAATATGTCACATATCACTATCGTCCCCCACTGACACGAAAGGGGTGAAAATAAGGTTGTCTCATTACTGGAATAAACAATCTATCAAGTCTCCAACCTCATCCGAGAAAATAGTAGGGAACTCGAATCATTGGCGGCAAGCCTACCATTACAATGGCGTGATATGTAATGCAATTATGATCGTCATATCACAATCATTTGTTGTATACCACTAAGCCAGGAAGTAAGCGGCACGCTTAATGGTAAGCGGTTACCGCCTTCGCTATTACGCATATTTCGCTCGCGCGCTGCCGACCCCGTAGAAACAATTTCCTATCTATCTTTACGAACTTCAAGTACTAAGAACTGTAAGAATAGCCGAGTTAATGCAGATGGCGATAGATCATTTGTCACGATGACAAATCTCCGGTGAAAAGATGTGTGTAAATTTCTTAATAAATAAATAAAACCTCTGGTTCATGATTTAGGTGGTCAAGTTGGCCAAGTGTAAACCACTCTCGATGCGCCATGATGGCCACCATGACGTGACGTTACGTAACTAAATAATAAGATAATTTACTAGAATACTAAAGTTTGATCTTTAAATCGAACCCTTTAAAATATACAAAGGTTTCCCCTAAATTTAAATGGCGAGCAGCTGCGCGCTTTAAATTTATCTATCAGCTAACTTATTGCGCGCGTCCCCGGCTTAGGCTTTATGAGGCAATGGCCACCGCACATTCGGCCCAATTTATAATGAACCGACCATGTCCTGCCTTCACTTTCCCATTCCGTCGGCTTAACGACCTGGCAGAAGGTCTTGGTTATGAGCGAGCCCAGTTTAAAGCCCGTTTTATTTAAGGCAACCTGCCAATAAGCGCATGCAAAGTGATGTACGACCTTGTTGACCAGTAACTAAGTCCAAATTTGCGAGTATGGTTTTCCAATTCCAAGTTTTTCACTGATGTCATTAAATCATATAAAAATATATATATAAATTTGCATTATTACTTAGATACTACGTTTAAATAAAAAAAACTTAAAACGCTTAAAATGTTCATGCTTCTCACCTAATTTTCTTTTAGCTTCCGAAAGATAAATCATATTAGTAAGTCTATCTTTTACATATGTAAGTAACGATGGTTTGGTCTTATAGAAAGGATGAGTGAAGAAGGAAAGATACAAAGCGAAAGTGTGTGAAAGAAGAGTCAGAAGAAGACTATGTTCCAACTACCGAGACCAACTCGATCAGACACTCAGGGGCCAGAACGCAAAGCGAGCGTATGAAGAATGATGAATGTGGACGAAGAGAATGTGGAAGAAGAAAAGAGAGGGACTCGGCGTGATAATATTTATTTGAGATATATTTTGGTTGCAATGTGACTAATGGCGAGATTGATGCCGTTTCTCAAATACGACAATCGTCTTTGAATTACTTCTTTACCATCAATTTCAGGTACATTCATAGTTTGAACTTGCAATCTAGACTTGACTGCCAACTGACAGTACCAGTTGGCAACCATAACAAAAAAACTGAAATATTAATTTTGTAACGCGTAGGTAATTTACAGGTAAGCTAGATATCAAAGTGCATATAAAAACCATAGGAAAATACCAGGGTAGCACGGAACGGAACTCGTAGAACCGAAAAATAATTACCAACAGAACGGAATCAGTTGTATACTTAACACGCCTATGATGACTATGTTAATAGCAATTATAGTATATTCGTATCTAACGGGAGTCTGCGAGATGTGCTCGAGTCATATCGATTTTATGAGATATTTCGGACGATGCTAAATCGAGAAAATGAGAACGATAGGTCAACTTGCATGTAGCCATCTGCAATATAGGTTTATTCAGTCGGCACTCGGCCTCCATCTGCCGGACTTCAAATATCAAAAAGAGTTTTATATTAGAGTAAATGTTTTAATATAAAACACTCTCTTTAAGTAAGATTAATATTTGAAAAAGTAATATATAATAATAATATATCCTCACGCCTTCCCACAAGGGTCCCCGAAGGGGTAGGCAGAGGTGTATAGGTAATACCCATACACCCACTTTCCGCCAGAGGTATATTAGGTGCCAATGTGACAGATGGCGAGTCCATCGCCGTTACTCCAGGACGACTATACATACGCCTTTGAATTTCTTCTCAGACGTATGCAGGTTTCCTCTCGATGTTTTCCTTCACCGTAAAGCTCGTGGTGTGACTAATCACTGTACTTAAGTTCAGAAAAAACTCATTGGTACAGTCGGGATTCGAACTTGCGACCTTTGCGTCGCAGGCAACTGCTCGAACCACTCGGCCACCACGGCTTCGAAAAAGTAATATGAATAGTTTAATTTAGTTAGGTAGTTCTATTTTTATTTCAATCTGTTTCTTCTGAAATTATAAATTTCCCAGTTATGTATAAAATTCCAGATATTAATAGTAACTTTTATATTATTATCCTCACGTCTTCCCACAAGGCTTTCAAAATAGGTAGGCAGGGGTTTAGAAACACCCACTTTTCACCGGACCTATGTGTAGGTGCAATCGACCCGAATTGCGAGTCCGCCGCCGTTTCTCTCTCGTGATTGAATATTAAAATATATAGTTATAATAATATAGTATTAAAATTAATAGGAACATACTAAGGTAGGCACTATTCTCCAAAATGTACATACATGTCTAAATATATAACATTTTTCTACTATAATAATAATATATCCTCACGCCTTCCTACAAGGGTCTCCGAAGGGGTAGGCAGAGGTGTATAGGTAATACCCACACACCCACTTTCCGCCAGAGGCACATTAGGTGCCAACGTGACAGATGGCGAGTCGATCGCCGTAACTCAAGCACGACTATACATACGCCTTAGAATTTCTTCCCAGACGTATGCAGGTTTCCTCTCGATGTTTTCTTCACCGTACAGCTCGTGGCGTGACTAATCACTGTACTTAACTTCGGAAAAACTCATTGGTACAGTCGGGATTCTAACTTGCGATCGCAGGCAACTGCTCGAACCATTCTGCCACCACGGCTCTTTTCTACTAATACATATTATAAAAACGAAAGCGTGTGAGGATGTTTGTTCCTCTGGCACGCAAAAACTACTGAACGGAATGGATGTTATTGGGCACAGACATACCTGGATTAATACAGGATGTATTATTTAGAAACCAAAATCCAGAAAATCTCATCCAATGCCACGCGGGTGAAACTGCAGGGTACAGGTATGTATTATATTCGTTGGGGTACAATAGTATAAAATAGTACGAAGTAGTCTGGTGGAATAATTAAACGCCCTACGGGTGATTCCCC
Organism: Drepana arcuata; assembly: GCA_016069955.1. Classification (NCBI taxonomy): domain Eukaryota; kingdom Metazoa; phylum Arthropoda; class Insecta; order Lepidoptera; family Drepanidae; genus Drepana; species Drepana arcuata. The sequence continues at coordinate 30 of JACCPG010004765.1, read as the reverse complement.
AGGGCTTGGGGTCCCTGAAAACAATGCTAG
>JACCPG010004764.1:0-14087 GCA_016069955.1 Drepana arcuata | reverse complement strand
GTCTTGCTCAGGGCGACCTTCAGGCCCAGCTGCCGGATCCGGTCCACGACCACCGCTACTCCAGTTTCCGACAGCCGGCACGCTTCTGCAAAGCTGGCCGCCCTCGCCGTCACTAGGGTGTCGTCTGCATAGCAAATGACGTCGACGCCCGGGGGTAGAGTGCCGCGCAGCGCCCAGTCATAGCCTATGTTCCACAGAAGGGGCCCGAGAACCGACCCCTGTGGAACTCCGCACGTGACGCTCTGGCGCAGCAACTCCCCGTCCCCGTCGACGCAGACGACACTCCTGTCCTGCAGGTAGTCCTCGAGGACTCGTCGGAGGTACCCCGGCAGACGATGGTACCGGAGCGCCTCGGCTACACAGCTGAAAGGGAGGGGGTTGAACGCGTTGGCGATGTCAAGCGAGACGGCCAACAACACCCCCCTCCCCGCCACGGCTGCTTCGGAGAGGGACTTTACGCACATGATTGCGTCCACTGTGGAACGTCCCTCTCGGAAGCCGTACTGCCTTGTGGCGAGGTCCGGACCCACCGTGCGAAGGTGGTCTGTGACGCGGGCAGCGATTATACGCTCGAAGAGCTTGCCCGCGTCATCCAGCAGCACGATGGGTCGGAGCCCAGACGAGTCCAGAGGACGACCTTCCTTTTTGAGCAGGACGAGCAAGCCCTGTTTCCAAATCGAGGGGAACCGCCCGCATGCCAAACACGCGTCGAGCAGTCCCCTGAATCGGGCCTCTAGTGCACCCAGGGCCATCGCCAATGCGCGGCCTGGAACCCCATCGGGCCCTGGGGCAGTCTTCTTGGCGCGGAGCCTCAAGACAGCCGCCCCCATTTCTCCATCTGTGATGGGGGGGATGGGGTCGGCGTCGGTGTCAAATCCGGTTTGGGGCGGCGCCATCTCGGGTGGACTGAAGTCGACACTCGCCGGGAATAGCGCCGCCACGACCTGCCTGAGGAGGCGGGGCTGGAGACTCTCCGTGAGCGGGGCGGCCTGCCCGCGCAGCTGTTTGCGCGCGTACCGGTATGGCCTGCCCCACGGATCTCGGCTTATCGCCTCCAGCATCTCTTCTCGGCCTCGGGCCTTGGCTTGGCCGATGGCCAGCTGCAGAGCCTTCTGGCTTGCTCGATAAGCTTCGTACAGCTGGCCCTCCCTTGCCTCGTCGCGCGCACGCCGCCTGCGACACGCCTGGTAAGCTCGGCGCTTTTTGACGCAGCTCTTGCGCAGACCGGCGATTTCCGCCGACCACCAATACACCTGTCTTCTCGGCGGTCGGCGGGACGCTCGTGGCATCGCAGCATCGCACACGTCAGTTAGCGCCTCGCGGAACCACGTCGCTTCTTCCTCGACGTCGATGCGCGAACGAGGCTGTACGTGCCAAGACCCTAAAATGGCCGCCTCCTCCAGCAGGTCCTGGTCGAGTCGGGTGAGTGCCCACCTCGGGAACGGCGTCCGACCTCGACCTCCTCGCCTTCTTCGAGTCCCCGTCGTGGGGGAGACGTCAAACCGGATGTACCGGTGATCTGACAGCGTCTCGACCCCTTCGAGAACACGCCAACCCTGGACTCGCGTTGCGACGGCAGGAGAAGCGAAGGAGAGATCTACGATGGACCCTCCTTGCCGCCGCACGCAGGTGTTGACAGACCCCCGATTTAAGACGGAGACTCCGGCGAGTGTCGCCCACTCCTCTAGGGTTTCGCCCTTTCCGTCTGTGGCCGGACATCCCCACGACGTAGATTTTGCGTTGAAGTCCCCCAGGACGATCACTGGCAGCGGTGACGCGCGTCTGACCGCCGCCCCCACTTCGTCCAGGAAGACCTCAAATTCCGCGCGGGATTTGTTGGGGGAGAAGTAAACCCCAATAAGAGCTACCTCCCCCCAGACCACGACGACGAAACCCCGTCCCCTCTCCTTGACCACAAGGTCTGCTGCGCCGGCGATGGCCACGACACCCGTAACATCGCCCGCCCAGTTTGCTCTGGCCGGGACGAAGTACGGTTCCGCAACCACCGCGATATCCACCAACCACTCTAGCATGGACTGCAGGAAAAGGTCCTGAGCCCTTGCCGAGTGGTTGAGGTTACCCTGCAAGACCTTGTAGGGGCGACTATTGTCCATTTCTGGACGCCGTTCCCTCCTCTTGGCTAGCCAGCTGGGCCGCTGCTGGGGGTTTGTTCCCAGTGGGCGCTGGCTGCCTGCGGCTGCCCGGTTTGACCGGCGGAGCCTTGCACGCCTTGCTGCCGGTTTTGTGGCCAGCAGGCTTCTTGGCCTCGGCGCACAGGGCGCAGTGCGGCTCAGCCTTGCACTCGCGCGCCTTGTGGCCGGACTGGCCGCAGCGGTAGCAGGCGTCGCTGCGGTCCACCGCCGAGGCGCACTGTGGCGCCATGTGGCCGGCTCTTAGGCACCTGTAGCAGCGAGCGGGCTTTTGTTCCAGGAGCTCCACTCGCGCACTCATCCAGCCTACTAGGAGCCGGCCTGTCTGGGCGAGCGCCTTGGCGGTCGCCACCGGGCAGCGCACCCAAATGCTTTGTAAGCCTGAGGGGGCCAGGCGCACCTCTCCCGCCTTCACCGACCCCTCAGCGCAGCCGGTCGCGCGAACGATGGCCGCCACGACCTCCGCCGCTGTCACTGAGTCGTCCAGCCCTGAGATGCGCACTTCCGCACACCTTTCGGGTCTGGCCACTCGCACCACCTCAGGATTTAGCGCCTCGCGCAGTTTTGTGGCTAGGGCCTCTGCCTTGTCGGCGCTGGACTCTCCGCCCACCTCCAAAATGCGGGCCCCCGTTGCTGCCCGCCTCAGGCGGACGGCGGGGATGCCGAGGGCCTGGAGAGCTTCTGGGCCCAACTTTTCTTTTGCCTCGGCCATGACCGAGGCATACGTCACTCCCTTTTCCACCGCAGCCGACTGCAGTGTTAGTACCACTGCAGCCGTACGAGGGGGGCGCAGCTGCATCACTCGCGCTGGCGTCTGCTTCTTAGCGGCCTTCTGGGGGACCCCACTGCCGCCCTTTCTCCCCTTTTGCGCGGTCTTGGATGGGGGTTGGGCCGGTGCCTTCATCGCCGGCTTACGGCCCACCACCTTTGCCCACGACGTCGAGGCAGCTGCATGCGCCTCTTGTGGCCCTCCCGCCGAGACAGCCGGTAAGTCGGGCACCGGTGCAGGCCCAGCACGCCTGTTTTTGGCGCGCCTCGTCGGCGCAGTTGTCGCACCTGTCGTCGGTGCCTGCGCCGGCGGAGCTGGAGCCCTGAGCGGCTGCGGTGGCCCCTTTGCGCCAACCACACACGCCGCAGCGCGCTCAGTGGGCTGTGGGCGTAGGCGCCTCTCCAGCTCCGCAAATTTCGCCTGCATGGCCGCCATAACTACTGCGGCCACACTTTCTGTCTCAGGCGCGGCTGCAGGTGCGGGCGGCAGTGGCTGCTGTTGCGGCCTGGACGTCAGCTCCTTTCGCAACGCCGCCAGGTCCGCCCTGAGTTCCGCCAATTCTTTCCGCAGGCGGTCATTGTCCGCCTGCAGCTTTCTCGTTTCCACCGAGACGGAGCTCTGGTGGAGCATTCTAGTGGCCTCCCTGATGGAGGCGGCGGAGTCCTTAAGGGTCTTCTGGCATGTGCCCTTTAGGTGCATGCTCTTGGCCGCCACCTCCAGGATGGCCTCGAGGTCACCCTCCACTTTTCTGTGTAGGGCCGTCACAGTCGGCTCCCGGAGCCTTACAGCTTCCGCAACGGCCCTGTCGGCAGCTTCTGCCTGCCTCCTCTCCTCTTCGGTTACGACCCTCACCACCTTCTTGCCCTTGGCCTTCTTGGCCTTGGGTTTCCCCGATGTGGCCTCTTCCTCGCGCCCCGACGCAGCTGACGCAGCAGACGCAAAGCTGTTGTCGCTTTCGGCCTCTCTTGATTCAGCGATGGCCGCCTCTACCGCTGGGGCCTTGAGGAAACGCCCCATTTTGTCCCGCAGCTGCGTGGACGACGCCCGGCGGCAGCGCACTGCCGCTGCCTTTTTGCTCGGTTCAGGAGGTGGCTGTTCCTCACCCGAAGATGGAGAGGGCGAGCGCCTCCTCCAAAACCGCTGTTCACTACCCGAACCTTCTAACCCAGTGCCCTCACCAGCACTCATTTCTCCACAACTCAGATGAGCCACAGGAGTTCGCTCTACGACGACGCGCAACTCCTTACCAACGACCGACTCTACCGACTCGACCGTCTTCCGTGACTCGACAACCTCAATCGACTCGACCGACTCTACCACCAGCTCGACCGACTCGACCAACTCTTCTCCACTCCCACCAACGTCTTTGGGTTTTATTTGACTATCCATTAATAGACCTCATTTTTGTTCATCTCGGCAGCTCCCCACCCTCCTTGGAGCCCGCACATTTGGGGATGCCGCAATGGCACCAGGGCTACCACCGAGATATAGAACTCCGGGGTGAGTTGCCTACGAGACGTACGACGCTCGCTCCTACCACCACTTTGGTAGTCGCTTACGCCGCCGGCTGCAGACCCCATCCCCCCAGAGCTCTAGCCCCCCCCCCGTCTGAAGGACGAGGTTTCAGCCGATTGATCGGTATGCGGCTACATACCAACCTCCCGTGTTAGAGGAGATCCAGACCAAAGAGGGGTGTTGCCGTCGCCGAACATTAACCCAGAACGACGCAGGCTCAACCCCCAGGACTCCTTCACCCCCCATTACGGGTCCCCGCGCACGGCACTAACACGCGGGAGGTCAGTCCCCCCTCCCCCATCTACATTGGTTGAGATGGCAGGACCGCGATGTCTGACCTCGATTACACCGCAGCGGAATTAGGATGGGTATTGGACAAGGAAAGGAACAAGGATTTTTAGATAGGATTTTGTGGGGTTTTTTGGGAAAGGTGGGAAAAGGAGAGCGCCCGGAGCTTTCAGTTACGTCTGTTTCTGAAGGAACCAGACCAATAGCAGGCGGCAACCTCTAGCAGGATAGTGCTCCGGACTTGCCTTGGGGATCTACGCGACCTGCGCTACTCCCAAGACCAACGCCAAATTGCTCACTCGGAAAAAGTGAGCAAAGTAGGTGATGAGCTAGCACCCTTACTAGGACCCCTTGCGGGCGCCCCTAGGGGGTTCTAGCTCATCCCCCGCCCAACCTAACCTAACCTAACCTAACCTAACCTAACCTAACCTTTTTTTTTTTTTTTTTTTTTCCGTGGGAAAAATCCTGCATTGGACTCCCGCCGCCGCGGGGGCAGCGACGGGGAGTGTCAGACTCTTACTGACTAAAAAACCCACGGTGTACCTTCTCATCGCCTATGTGGGGGGGGTGTGAGACCGCGTTTGCATGCTATCAGTCCCCCCCGGCGATTCGGCCTGTTGGGCCACTCCACTGCCCGACCTGTGTTGTGGCCGGGCTTTTAACTCCCTGGGAGGGCGCGTCGGGTACACGCGTCGCGCCCTTCACCTCGAGGGCATCGTGTTCGCGAGCGACAGGGCCCCCGCCCTGTCGCCCGCTGCCCTCTTAAGGAGGCATCTGCCGCACTTCGGCTTGCCTCCTGCGGCCGGTCCTGCGGCGGCGGCACGGGTCCGCGAGGGGATCGCTTTCCCGTGTTCTTTCCGCCGCCTCTTTCTGCGCCATCACCTCCGCGCAGAAGGACACGGCCGCCTCCCACGTCCGTGTACTGCCGACCATGGACAGAACCAAGGCCGGCAGGGAAATGTCACGTCCGGTAGTGGCGACGAGGGCACTGCGCTGCTCTGCCCACGCTGGGCAAACCTCGAGCGTGTGCTGCGCAGTGTCCACGTCGCAGTCGCAGTGGTGGCACCTGGGGGACGCTTCTCTCCTTGCCACCGTGTGCAGGTATTTGCCAAAGCAACCATGCCCGCTCAGCACCTGCACCAGGTGGTAGGTCAGCGCCCCGTGCCTGCGACTCGTCCAATCCTTTAGGACCGGGCGTATGGCCTCTATGGTCCCCTGCCCGGCCCTAGGCTCCGCGAGCCGCTCCTGCCATTTTCCGAATGCGTGCTCCTGCGCATTTTGCCGCGCGCGCCGTAGGTGTTCAGGCGCGGCGGCGCCGCCGTCTCTGCGGGCCTCGGCGCTCTGCCGGTAAACGGCGGCGAGCACCTCGGCCTCGAGGTCCCAAGGCAGGGACCCCGCTAACACACAGGCTGCGCCGTGTGAGATGGTGCGGTATCCGCGGATTACCCTGGTCGCCATGACCCTCTGCGGACGGGCCAGCAGGGTCTTGTTCTGGCGATCCAGGGCGTCCGCCCACACCGGCGCGCCGTACAGGGCCATCGATTTGACGACCCCGGTGTACAGACGGCGGCAGCACGCACTCGGTCCGCCCGTGTTGGACAGGAGCTGGCTAAGCGCACCAGCCGCAGCGACGAGTTTGGGGGCGAGGCGCTTGAAGTGCGCGTGGAACTTCCACCTGCCGTCGAGGACGAGACCCAGGTACCTCATCTCGGCACCTATCTCGACGGCAGTGCCCCCTACGTCCAACTGCGCCCCCGCTGGTGGCTTCCTCCAAGGCCCGTGGAAGAACAGGGCTTCGGTCTTGCTCAGGGCGACCTTCAGGCCCAGCTGCCGGATTCGGTCCACGACCACCACTACTCCGGTTTCCGACAGCCGGCACGCTTCTGCAAAGCTGGCCGCCCTCGCTGTCACTAGGGTGTCGTCCGCATAACAAATGACGTCGACGCCCGGGGGTAGAGTGCCGCGCAGCGCCCAGTCATAGCCTATGTTCCACAGAAGGGGCCCGAGAACCGACCCCTGTGGAACTCCGCACGTGACGCTCTGGCGCAGCAGCTCCCCGTCCCCGTCGACGCAGACGACACTCCTGTCCTGCAGGTAGTCCTCGAGGACTCGTCGGAGGTACCCCGGCAGACGATGGTACCGGAGCGCCTCGGCTACACAGCTGAAAGGGAGGGTGTTGAACGCGTTGGCGATGTCAAGCGAGACGGCCAACAACACCCCCCTCCCCGCCACGGCTGCTTCGGAGAGGGACTTTACGCACATGATTGCGTCCACTGTGGAACGTCCCTCTCGGAAGCCGTACTGCCTTGTGGCGAGGTCCGGACCCACCGTGCGAAGGTGGTCTGTGACGCGGGCAGCGATTATACGCTCGAAGAGCTTGCCCGCGTCATCCAGCAGCACGATGGGTCGGAGCCCAGACGAGTCCAGAGGACGACCTTCCTTTTTGAGCAGGACGAGCAAGCCCTGTTTCCAAATCGAGGGGAACCGCCCGCATGCCAAGCACGTGTCGAGCAGTCCCCTGAATCGGGCCTCTAGTGCACCCAGGGCCATCGCCAATGCGCGGCCTGGAACCCCATCGGGCCCTGGGGCAGTCTTCTTGGCGCGGAGCCTCAAGACAGCCGCCCCCATTTCTCCATCTGTGATGGGGGGGATGGGGTCGGCGTCGGTGTCAAATCCGGTTTGGGGCGGCGCCATCTCGGGTGGACTGAAGTCGACACTCGCCGGGAATAGCGCCGCCACGACCTGCCTGAGGAGGCGGGGCTGGAGACTCTCCGTGAGCGGGGCGGCCTGCCCGCGCAGCTGTTTGCGCGCGTACCGGTATGGCCTGCCCCACGGATCTCGGCTTATCGCCTCCAGCATCTCTTCTCGGCCTCGGGCCTTGGCTTGGCCGATGGCCAGCTGCAGAGCCTTCTGGCTTGCTCTGTAGGCTTCGTACAGCTGGCCCTCCCTTGCCTCGTCGCGCGCACGCCGCCTGCGACACGCCTGGTAGGCTCGGCGCTTCCTGACGCAGGTCTTGCGCAGACCGGCGATTTCCGCCGACCACCAATACACCTGTCTTCTCGGCGGTCGGCGGGACGCTCGTGGCATCGCAGCGTCGCAGATGTTGGTCAGCGCCTCGCTGAACCGCGTCGCCTCTTCCTCGACGTCGCGCGACTGAGGCTGTACGTGCCAAGACCCTAAAATGGCTGCCTCCTCTAGCAGGTCCTGGTCGAGTCGGGTGAGTGCCCACCTCGGGAACGGCGTCCGACCTCGACCTCCTCGCCGTCTTCGAGTCCCCGTCGTGGGGGAGACGTTAAACCGGATATAGCGGTGATCCGACAGTGTCTCGACCCCTTCGAGAACACGCCACCCCTGGACTCGCGTTGCGACGGCAGGCGATGCGAAGGAGAGATCCACGATGGACCCTCCCTGCCGCCGCACGCAGGTGTTGACGGACCCCCGATTTAGGACGGAGACTCCGGCGAGTGTCGCCCACTCCTCTAGGGTTTCGCCCTTTGCGTCTGTGGCCGGACATCCCCACGACGTTGATTTGGCGTTGAAGTCCCCCAGGACGATCACTGGCAGCGGTGACGCGCGTCTGACCGCCGCCCCCACTTCGTCCAGGAAGACCTCAAATTCAGCGCGGGATTTGTTGGGGGAGAAGTAAACCCCAATAAGAGCCACCTCCCCCCAGGCCACGACGACGAAACCCCGTCCCCTCTCCTTGACTACAAGGTCTGCTGCGCCGGCGATGGCCACGACGCCCGTAACATCGCCCGCCCAGTTTGCTCTGGTCGGGACGAAGTACGGCTCCGCAACCACCGCGATATCCACCAACCACTCTAGCATGGACTGCAGGAAAAGGTCCTGAGCCCTTGCCGAGTGGTTGAGGTTACCCTGCAAGACCTTGTAGGGGCGACTATTGTCCATTTGTGGACGCCGTTCCCTCCTCTTGGCTAGCCAGCTGGGCCGCTGCTGGGGGTTTGTTCCCAGTGGGCGCTGGCTGCCTGCGGCTGCCCGGTTTGACCGGCGGAGCCTTGCACGCCTTGCTGCCGGTTTTGTGGCCAGCAGGCTTCTTGGCCTCGGCGCACAGGGCGCAGTGCGGCTCAGCCTTGCACTCGCGCGCCTTGTGGCCGGACTGGCCGCAGCGGTAGCAGGCGTCGCTGCGGTCCACCGCCGAGGCGCACTGAGGCGCCATGTGGCCGGTCCTGAGACATCGGTAGCAGCGCGCGGGCTTTCGTTCGAGTAGCTCTACGCGCGCGCTCATCCATCCCACTAGGAGCCGGCCTGTCTGGGCAAGCGTCTTGGCGGCCGCTATCGGGCAGCGCACCCAAAGTGACTTAAGACCTGAGGGGGCGGGGCGGACCTCTCCCGCTCTCACTGACCCCTCGGCGCATCCAGTCGCGCGAGCTATTGCTGCCACGACTTCCGCAGCAGATGCCGAGTCGTCCAGCCCAGTAACGCGAACCTCTGCGCACCTCTCGGGTCTGGACACCCGGACGTCGTCGGAGCTCAGCGCCAGCCGCAGCTGCTCAGCCAGCGCCTCGGCTTTTTCTGCACTGGCTTCTCCGCCCAACTCCAGAATGCGGGCCCCGGTTGCTGCCAGCCTTATGCGAACAGCTGGTATTCCGAGGTCCTGGAGAGCCTGTGTGCCGAGCTTTTCTTTGGCCTCTGCAAGTACAGAGGCGTACGAAACCCCCTTTTCCACTGCAGCGGGCTGCAGCGTTAACACCACTGCAGCCGTGCGAGGGGGGCGCAGCTGCGGAGCTCGCGCGGGCTTCTTAATGGCCTTTTGAGGGGCCCCTTTACCGCCCTTCTTCTCCTTTTGCGCGGTCTTCGGTGGGGGATGGGCCGGTGCCTTCTTAACAGGCTTTCGACCCACCACCTTTGCCCACGACGTTGAGGCAACGGCCGGCGCCTCTTGCGGCCCTCCCGCCGTGACTGCCGGTAGGTCGGGCACCGGTGCAGGCCCAGCACGCCTGGTTTTTGTGCGCCTCGTCGGCGCAGTTGACGCACCAGGCATCGGTGCCTGCGCCGGCGGAGCTGGAGCCCTGAGCGGCTGCGGTGGCCCCTTTGCGCCAACCACACACTCCGCAGCGCGCTCAGAGGGCTGTGGGCGTAAGCGCCTCTCCAGCTCCGCGAACTTTTCTTTCATGGCCGCCATAACGACGGCGGCCACGCTTCCAGCATCAGCTGCCGGTGCATGGATCGGCGGTTGTTGCGTCCTTGATGCGCCCAGTTCAGACCGCAGTGCTGCCAGCTCCCTTTTGAGGTCCTCCAACTCCGAGCTCAGGCGATCGCATTTCGACTGCAGCTTTTTGTTTTCTATGGAGGCGGAGCTCTCCCCCATCATTATGGCAGCCTCGCGGATAGAGGCTGCGGCCTCATTTAGGGCCCTTTGGCAGGTGCCCTTGAGGTTCTTCGATTTGGCAGCCACTTCCAGGATCACCTCCAGATCCTGTTCGACCCTTTTATGAAGGGCTGCCACAGTCGGCTCCCGGAGCAATACAGCCTCCGCAACGGCCCGGTCGACAGCTTCTGCCTGCCTTTCCTCCTCTTCAGTGACCACCAACACCGTCTTCTTCTTGCCCTTGGACTTCTTGGCCTTGGGCTTCCCGGTTGTGGCCTCATCCTCGCGTCCTGACGCAGCTGATGTTGCCGACGCATAGCTGCCATCGCTTTCGGCACCTCTAGCCTCAGCAATGACCGCCTCTATCGCGGGGGCCTTTAGGAAGCGCCCCATTTTGTCCCGCAACTGCGTGGACGACGCTCTGCGGCAGCGCACTACCGCTGCCTTTTTTGAGGGTTCTGGAGGCGGTAGCTCCTCACCCGAAGATGGAGAGGGCGAGCGCCTGCTCCAAAACCTCCCGGATTCTCCCGCAGTGCCCTCACCAGCACTGGATTTTACTCGGCTCACGTGAGCCACTGGAGTTCGCTCCACGACAACGCGCAACTCCTTCCCCACGACCGACTCAACCGATTCGACAGCATCGACCGACTCTACCACCTCGACCGACCCGACCGATACTCTCGACTCTGCCACCTCGACCGACTCGACCGACTCCACAACCTCGACCGACTCGACCAACACTTCACTACTCCCACCAACGTTTTTGGGTTTTATTTGGTTCTCCATTAAAAGACCTCAATTTTTATTCATCTCGGTAGCTCCCCACCCTCCTTGGAGCCCGCACATTTGGGGATGCCGCAATGGCACCAGGGCTACCACCGAGATATAGAACTCCGACGAGAGTTGTCCACGAGACGGACGACGCTCGCTCCTACCACCACTTTGGTAGTTGCTTACGCCGCCGGCTGCAGACCCCATCCCCCCAGAGCTCTAGCCCCCCCCCCGTCTGAAGGACGAGGTTTCAGCCGATTGATCGGTATGCGGCTACATACCAACCTCCCGTGTTAGAGGAGATCCAGACCAAAGAGGTGTGTTGCCGTCGCCGAACATTAACCCAGAACGACGCAGGCTCAACCCCCCGGACTCCTTCACCCCCCATTACGGGTCCCCGCGCACGGCACTAACACGCGGGAGGTCAGTCCCCCCTCCCCCATCTACATTGATTGAGATGGCAGGACCGCGATGCCTGACCTCGATTACACCGCAGCGGAATTAGGATGGGTATTGGACAAGGAAAGGAACAAGGATTTTTAGATAGGATTTTTGGGGTTTTTGGGAAAGGTGGGAAAAGGAGAGCGCCCGGAGCTTTCAGTTACGTCTGTTTCTGAAGGAACCAGACCAATAGCAGGCGGCAACCTCTAGCAGGATAGTGCTCCGGACTTGCCTTGGGGATCTACGCGACCTGCGCTACTCCCAAGACCAACGCCAAATTGCTCACTCGGAAAAAGTGAACAAAGTAGGTGATGAGCTAGCACCCTTACTAGGACCCCTTGCGGGCGCCCCTAGGGGGTTCTAGCTCATCCCCCGCCCAGAAGAGGTAACCCTGAACCAACTTTTGGTTGAAAAACTCACGCGCGAACCATTCTTGGCCTTCTGCACCAGCGTTATCCAGAGGGTCATCGATGGAAACAAGACCTGAGTCGGTTCCATCGATGACGCCTCACTTTTGTAGTAAATGCCTGATTTTAAAAAATGAATGTATAAATGTGCAGTGGGCAGTGAATAACAATATGTAAATATAAATGATAAGATAAATATAAGGAATTGTTGTAAAAAGGAAAAATATATACAAACTGTATAAATATGCAATGTAATGTTAAAAATGTAATAGTTATAAGAATGAAAAGTTAAAAGAAAAGTAACAAAAAATAGCAAACATGAGAAAAAGAAAAATCTCATAAGAGAAAAAGAATAGAACAAAACAAGATAAAATATAAAAAAACAAAAGGCAAAAAAAAAGTCTCTGACCACCACGTCAGAGGGACACAGTAAAAAAAAAAAAAAAAAAAAAAAAAAAAAAAAAAAAAAAAAAAAAACCTTCAATTACTGTCCTAGATGCTGGAGAAACTTTACCTTTTATGGTTATAAATAATTGGTCCAAGCCATCAACGCTACTTCTTCTTACTTGGGAATGTTTCATCAACAGTTTTATCCATGAAACTGGACAAACCTGCCGGTTCGGATGCCTTAGTAGCTTCCAACCAGACTGCTTATGTACTGCTGAGTCGGTTTTTGATCCAAATGCTGGCCACAGGATCGCCTTGTCGTCGGAGAGATATAAATTAGACTCTGAGACCTTTAGCAATGTTAGATCGTGGACTCGACGTCCTGAAGCCAGCAGAAGGGGGTGCTGCCGTTCGCCTTGATATCTCAAACAGAGTGAGCCTATCAACTGACTTGGCTAGCCAGTCAAATACCACATGGACATCCCATATTGGAAGTTTCTGTTTAATAGGCTGTGCGACGGCAATAGCTTTCAGCATTTGTTTTAACAGCTGTTGACTTCCGGAGTCGTCTTCCTTGATTTTACAAAAAGTTAGTAAGGCGGACTTATGCACTAAAATCGTGCTATAACTAAGTTTCTCCTCTATATGTAGGTAAGCGAGAAACCTGACTAGCTGGTGTAGTTGCGGATTGCGGTTATTTACCTTATTGAGGTCACACCATTTTAGCCATCTTTAGATAGCAGGAAAATAAGTTTTCATAGTGGATTGCCTCCAACTTGCGTTCAACAGTTGTTTCTCCGCTTCTGACCAGCTATCTATATGCTCGCCCCACCGCCAACCAACCAAGCCTGAAGGTTCAGTTGGTCGACTTGTGGTGGAGGATGACCAGTGGCCGTGTCCACTAGACTCTCCAAGAGTCGCTCTATCGGGACGGGTGGTTCTAAGGCCTGAGCCTTCAGATCTGGCAACCAGAATGTCTTTTCCCAGAGGGGGCCACCAGTATGTACTGACCCTTGGCTTTGTTTAAGTGTGCCAGAACTTGTGGTATTAGGTTTGGAGGTGGAAAAATCCAGCCTAGGTGGTAATCCCAACGCCGACTGAAAGCGTTTGAGAACAGAGCTAAGTGATCTTTGCAGTCTAGCGAGACGTACTTGTTGACCACAGCTGTTTTTGCGGACGCGAACAGGTCGACGTCCGGAATGCCCCAACGATGAAATAATCGGTTTGTTGCAGTGGGCAGCAGGTGCCACTCTGACAGACGCCGCCCCCGTGATAGGTGATCGGCGTTGCAGTTGTACCTCCCCGGGAGGTAATGAGCTGATAGGACTATGTCCTTTTTGTCGGTCAGCTTCAACAACTTGCTTGTCAGGTTCAATAAGTCTATCGAGTGAGTTCCCCCTTCGTTCCGAATGTACGAAACTAAGGTTCGGTTGTCCGACTGGACTAAAATGTGAGCATTCGTTAGGCGATGGGAGACCTTCCGAATTGACGCAAATACTGCGTACAGCTCTGCAATTCGAGTGCCATCTCTTTTGAATTGCTGTCCAGGTTCCTGACATCAGAGTCCCATTTAGCTGGGCTCCCCACCCCGCGTCCGCCGCATCGGTTGTCAGGAAATGAGTGTACGGTTGTTGATGCAAGACCGTCTTCATTGTTACTGAATATTGCCACCACTCGAGGTCCTTTAATACCTGTGGCGGAAGAGGACGCCATTCTCTCCCGTCTCGCCTGAAGCGTTTGAGGAATATTTGAAGGTATCGACAATGAAGACAGCCCCTCGGCACCACGAAGTTGGCGAAGTTTAACTGCCCGAGAACCTTTTGTACCTGTCTCAATTTGCATTGAGGGCTGTGCATCATCTTGGAAATCGAACCCACAATCTTTCCTGTTTTTTCTTCTGACAGAAAGATGTGTTTGTGTTGGTGTTCCAAGTGACACCTAGGTACTCTAGTTCTTTTGTGGGGACTAATTTGGACTTGCCATAATTTAGGTGCCATCCTAACAGTTCCAAGAGGGTCACAACTTCCGCA
>JACCPG010004763.1:0-26582 GCA_016069955.1 Drepana arcuata | reverse complement strand
TCGCACATTTTTGACCAATAATGTAGACCGACGCCGATCTAATAAGGAAATAGATAAATAAGATAAATAATAATAATATATCCTCACGCCTTCCCACAAGGGTCCCCGAAGGGGTAGGCAGAAGTGTATAGGTAATACCCACACACCCACTTTCCGCTTAGGAAATAGAGGTCTAGGATTAAACTGAATTGGTACTGTAATCACTTAAATTAACGGTTGAGTTATCGAAACAGCGCAAGAATTCGTGTAAAAAGTTTATAAATATATTTTATTACCAAAACAACAACAGTGAAGTATTAAATTTGCCTCCAAATTTTGACTTTTGACTGACCAGTTATTTTCCCGTTATGATAGTCTGTGGTTATATCTGTTAGAATTAGATGAAAAATGAAAACCAGCGTCTCAGAGCAAAGCGCAGTATGTATGTAGTAAATATTGCCCATTGATTCTGTTGGTGGATTCAAATGAAATGAAAAACGTTTTAGGGTAGGAGGATAAGTAAACAAAATACTATCATCATTTAAATGCAAGCGAAATAGCAAGTGCGTGCTATTAACGCTATAAAAAGAAAAATTAAAAATCAAAAGTTTATTGAAGTTCACATAAAATCGGGTTAATTAAAATACATTCCGAACTGGCTGAGTGAACTGTCAAAAAGATGTGTTGATAATTGGCACTTATATTCTGCGCATGTGCAGTAGGTACGCACAACCAAACCACGCAATGCAAATGCTGACCGATCAATGAAAAGAACATGCATGAACCAAAATTCGCAAGATAGGTCTCGAGTTTTTAAATATTATATTAACAAGTTATGTCATATGGCGCGTCTCCTACTCCAAATAATAACAAAATAAACGATCAAAACATGTTAGCAATACATTTCAGTCTCCTGTAACTTTTAAGCACGAACATTAAACATCTACTCGAGAAAAGGATTCGTACCTAGAATTCATCCTTGATGTTCAAAGAGTTAGTTTACATATAGCCTCCATGTTCGCAACTCGCAAGCAACGATGATGTGAAATTACCCCTCCCCGCAGGCGAATGCGGGGAGGGGTAATTTCTAATGTTTTCCGTCCGTTTTGGATAACAGGTTTGCTTGTTTGATCTCACCAAACAGCTAGGTCACGCCCATATTCTGCTAGATGTTAGGTGTATGCAATCGCAAAATAGTGTCGTAGGAGACCCGGCTTTTGACTAGAAAATCAGTAATATTGTTAGCTTTTTACAGTTTTAGACTTCGCTTTACTTCTTGGTAATAGCGTATTAATTGATTTGGTCACAAGCATTTTAATTATATTTAAATAACACAAACAAAAAGTATTTAAGCTGAACACAAAAAAATAACTCGTATCTGATTGTAACATATATCTCCGGATATTTGTCTCGTGTATATTACTTTGGTATAGCTGCTTGTCTCTTTTTAACAATAGCTGAATTTAATATGTTGTCCTTTTCTTGACCTTAAACTCTGTGGACCTGTCATTTCTTAGTACATAATTATGAATCAGAATTTGCAAAGGTTTCCTTCTAAAATCAAAACGAAGGAAAGATCGTGTAGTGCATAGATTAGAGTATTATATAGGGCTAGTGTAGTGCTTAAATTGTGGACTGGGCATTAGGACAGGATATAGTTTTCGGCCTTTAAAAAGTCTTAGAATATAATATCCAATAGATGTTTAACAAAAGTGTTATATTTTTTCGTTAAATATTACTATTGTAGCCAGTGTTTTTTTTATAGAGAGTGGACTGTTTAAATATCAACATTGTAAAATGTGTTCTATTCAGTGCATCAGGTTCTAAATAATTGAATTAATTATTTAAAAAATTGCACACGACACGAGCAATAAAACAATCACAATGTAATGTTGTATAATATAATTTATATATTTAGTCTGCAACAGTGTAGCACAGCTTTCACCGTCACAATAAAAAAAAATACGACGCAAAATTAGCTTAATGCTTCAAAATTGTAAGTTAGATGGATAAATATATGTCTTTGCTGATCGATACCATTTATTTTAAATACAGTTTTACTTGCATGTATGGGCTATTTAATGTTTTTTTTTTAATTAATTTTATTCGTATATTACCAGCATTGTTATTTTTATAGCGTAATTAAATCTTTGTCTTCTTGTTTATGTTCTACTTCTTATACAGCTGACAATTCTCTGACTTCTCTAAATTGTTTGACGTCATGTACAGGACCAATAGCAGTCTTTGTACAGGACTTTCTTCTTTCGCACGTTAAGCTATCACCAAATATCTTATCCCCAAATATTCAAAATATACGCCCAATACGCTCTATGCTGTTTTAATGGGGCTTTCTTCTAGCTTAGTTGTTCTGCTGTATAACCTCTCCCAGTGAGTTTTAATTCCCTGGTATGAGGAAACTTTTCCGAAAAGCACACAGCATAGTAATATAAAAAATTACAAGTTATTGTAGGTGGGTTGCATACGCTCGATTTTTTTTCAAAAACGTGTGTTGTAAATGGTTAAAATCAGACGGATTGTATTATTATTTGCTTCTTTAGTGATATAAAAAATATACATTTTTAGTTATCGTAAAGTTAGTTCTGCTTTATACATTGCTCACTCCTCCTTCCTTTAGAAGGAGGAGTGAGCAATCACTATTGATTAATAGACTATTTTTCTCGACATTCAAGGTCTGATCAATATTGGTATGCTTCCATGCATAAAATATTTCTGCTAATCGTGTTATTCATTATTTACTTGTCTACCTTTTTTTCGTTCGAGTGGCTTATTGCCCTAGTATTTATTTATTGTATGAAGTTATTGTATTTAACTCTAGAGAGAATAAGCGCTCTTCATTCTGTACCTCAACCCTGTTAATTTTGTAAAATATGACACAGCAATCAAGTCTGAGTAGTAAAGTATCTTAAATCTTAGTAATAAAAAATACAAAAACTTTAATTGAGTTTCGATTTACAGTTTTTGTAAGATGTAATGTTAAATAATATTATAGAAATGCGTTTGCAATGTTTCTGAACATTTGTGATGCACTTCACTATTAGTTAAATATTCTTCGAATCTTTTTTTTTTTCATACATACATATTTAGCTTATAAATTTTATAAAAAATAAAGGAATTATTCACACGTCAACCAAATTTATTGTGGCTGATGGCTGACATTAAATCTTTTAATATTATTATTTTTATTGCCTGTTTCATAGCTTGTGAGTTGGATTTACTCTAGCTAAAACTTTAGCTAGCTAAAGCTTTAGTTATTGTTCTGAGGATTTAGTTAACAATGTGAGAAGATATGTATTACCTCCATCGGATAGGTCATAGACAATACACCATACCAACGAGACTGACCAACACACTTAAATTGACGTACCTATGAGTTTTATAACCATAGATAAATTACTCATAAATCAAGTGTCAAGTTCACAGAACCGATGTCTGATAACTAAACAAAATATTTTTTTCACACAAAAACAGTTCCTTTCTTTGTGTTTTAATGCGTTATTTAGTTGCATTGCATCGACGAATATTTTAATCTAAAGATGAAAACGCCTATGTAACTCTAACGATATAACTTTTATTAACTAGTGTCTGATTAATGTGAAAATGTAAGTAGTGAGAGATAAATTGCGTGCGTAAATATTACATACATTGTACTTTTTTATTTATATATTTACATTCTTGTAACAAGAATAGAAGTAATATAAATAAAGAAATAATACTTTAAATAAATAAATAATGCGTCAGTCTAGGTCTAGACAGAACTTGCGCTCTACTACGGAGAGACTCGACGTGATGATATATTTTTACCTTTAAACTAATGAAACACAGCCCCTCATGAGGTAGGCACCTCACACAAGCTCGCTAGATGATGATGAATAAAAAAAATTAAATTATATTAAACCTTATATTTCCCCAGATGATCGCCCTTGATCCAGCACTAGAAACAAATAAGCAGAATGGCGGAGGAGCAGGCGTGCTTGGTGCGCGCGCGCTCTGACTCTGACACCTCGGCCAAGCTCGGCAGCCTCCGGGCCGCCCGCTCCATGGCGTACACTGCTGATAGACTCAGTGAGTATTGGATACTGATTACATTGGGATTCTCTATATCCAGTGCCAAATTAAGTCCACATGGGGCTTGTAGCAAATTCTGTCTACTCTATCTGTTGCTTTAAGCTGTCATATCCTCTTTGTGGCCTTCCACAAGGGTCCCCGATAGAGTAGGTTGAGGTGTATGGTAGTACCAACAAATGGAGTCCAAGAGACCAAAGCTCCTTTTTCTCTGGAGATATATTTTAGGTACAAACTAGCTTTGCTGTGCCCTGCCCTATGCCTTACTTTTAATTAAGAAAACAGTTTATTTTACTTTATATTTTTTCCTTTTGTAAAGGCACGGAAGGGGCTGGCGAGCCAGGTGCGGTCATGGCTTCTAGCCCACAGGATCATCAGGATGGCAATGACAGCGGTGAGCTGCTGGACTACAATGATGCTAGTGTCTTGGAGCAGTTCCACGAGGAGGCTGTCAAACAGGTATTTTAGACTTCCTTATGCCTGAAGCAGGTATAATATTATGGCCTTAGGCACAATAAGAAATATTAATATATCCTCATACCTTCCCACAAGGGTCCCGAAGGCGTAGACAGAGGTGTATAGGTAGTACCCACACATACACTTTCCGCCAGAGATATATTTTAGGTGCCAGTGTGACAGATGGCGAGGCCATCTCACAATACTGCACTAATATATAGTCCCAAATTAAGCAGTCTATATTATGGTACCTAACCTAGACAATAATTTATCTACTTATATACCTAGATATATGTATGTATACATAAAAATCATAAGACATCCGAGACTAAGTACTATTCATCACACAAATATCTGCCCTCAGTGGTGGTTGAACCTGCAACCTCAAGGCAGGACTGCTGACCATTAGACCGGACCGTTGTCAATGATATTACTATTCTATATTATATACTATATTAGTAAAGGTGACCTGTAACACGGGTTTACGTTGTAGACCTACCTCGGGCACCACTCTCAAAAAGTTTGCATATTACTATTACTTACTAAAAGTTACTACTTACTTTTATAAGCCCACCACTGTAACTACTGCTTTGTGAAGAGGATATAAATTATTTATTTATTTATATGTTACTAGCTGTGCCCGCGACTTCGTCGGCGTGGACGGCTTTTTTATCTTTCGTAAAAATGATATTTTTTTTCAATGAAAAGTATCCTATGTTACTTCTAATACCTCCAAGAATATGTGTATAAAGTTTTATGATGAACAAACTTACATTCACATTTATAATATTAGTAAGGATTAAGGATGTCATGGTCATTGTTATTTAACAAGAAATATGTGTTTTCATACTTTAACTTAAACCTTTGGATCATGAGTGTTTTACTATGTTTTAGGCTGGGTGTGGCATGTCCCAAGCTCGGGTGGTGCTAGCGTCAGGGTTAGCAGTGGGCGGTGGCACTCTGGAGCTAGCTGCCATACCGTTCATACTACCCTCGGCTGAGATAGAGTTGTGTATATTGCCTCATGAGAAGAATTGGCTGGGTATGTCGAACTTTACTAATGTTTACATCAATAAATGCGAAAGTGTCTGTATTTCACGCAAAAACAACTGAATTGGAATTACATTAAATTTGGCACAGAGAGAGGTTAGCTGGAGTAACAAATTCTAACAAGAAATCGAATTTCACATTCAAATTGTATTGCATAAATTATGTTAGTATGATATATTATTAGGTATGTAAGTCTAGAGAGAACTGGCGCTCTATACTCTCTGCCTACCCCGCTAGGGACTTGGCGTGATGATATGTATGTATGTATGTGGCGCAGTGATGATCAGCTTGGTGGGCGGGTCTGTGGGCGCGGTGGGCTGGGGCGTGTTGGCCTCGCGGCTGGGGCGGCGCCGCACGCTGCTGTCGTGCCTCGCGGTCAACGCCGTGTTCGCGTCCATCGCCGCCTTCATGCCCACCTACGGCACCTTCATGATGGCCAGGTGGGTGACACCTATACCTGATGTTCCTTCGTTCATAGATAGTCTTATCCACAAAACTGAATTATCCAATTAGTTCCCATGGTCCCAAAAGTGTTTGTTGTCCAGTTCTCATATTACAAGTTTTGCTTAGTTTGGGACTAGGTCAATGTGTATGTCCGTTTTCTATGTCGTATATTTATAGATAGACTAGCTGTGCCCGCGACTTTACGTGGTGTTACAAGCGTTCATATAGCGTTCATACGGTAACCGCTTACCATAATGCGGGTAGCATACTTGTTTGCCACCATACAGATAGTGCCATCCACGGAGACGCGAGATGCGGGGAGTATGACCCGAGTCTATTTATTGTAGTGTGCGTGTGCACTCATAGGTAATCAGTGTGTACTGACAATACTCAAACATTAGTGGAAGGTTGCACACTTACACTATAAAATATAGGGGAGAATAGTGGGGCGCGTGTTCAAAAAAATCAAAGTATTTTATCTCACATAGGCCTAGATGGGCACTTATAAAACGTCGAAAAAGGTGCACGGTTCGGGTTGATAGTTTTTTTTCACCATGTGTAGTTGTGTAGAGCATAGGCGTGGGATCGTAGGTTCTGCTCGTCCCTCGGGTCGGGCGGCATAGTGGCCACGTGCTACACGTACTGCGGCGAGGCGGTGGGGCGCGCGCGGCGGGCGTGTGCGCTGGCGGCGCTGCTGGGGGCCGCGGGCGGGGGGCTGCTGGGGGCCGCCGCGCTGGCCGGCGCGCTGCTGCCGCGCTCGGGCGCGCTCACGCTCATAGAGAACAAGGAGCACTTCAGCGCCTGGCACAGGTACACACGCGACTGCTGCGCTGGACGGGGGCCACAACATATGTTCCTCTAGATATCCCCCCCTCACCCCTCTGAGAAAGGAGCACTCCAGCGCCTGGCACAGGTACACACGCGACTGCTGCGCTGGACAGGGGCCACAACATATGTTCCTCTAGATACCCCCCCCTCACCCCCTGAGAACAAGGAGCACTTCAGCGCCTGGCACAGGTACACACGCGACTGCTGCGCTGGACAGGGGCCACAACATATGTTCCTCTAGATATCCCCCCCTCACCCCTCTGAGAACAAGGAGCACTTCAGCGCCTGGCACAGGTACACACGCGACTGTTGTGCCGGACAGGGGCCACAACATGTTCCCAGACATCCCTCACCCCCTGAGAACAAGGAGCACCCCAGCGCCTGGCACAGGCACACGCGACTGCTGCGGCTGACAGGGGCCACAACAGCAACCTCTAGATATCCCCCCCTCACCCCTCTGAGAACAAGGAGCACTTCAGCGCCTGGCACAGGTACACACGCGACTGCTGCGCTGGACAGGGGCCACAACATATGTTCCTCTAGATATCCCCCCCTCACCCCCTGAGAACAAGGAGCACTTCAGCGCCTGGCACAGGTACACACGCGACTGCTGCGCTGGACAGGGGCCACAACATATGTTCCTCTAGATATCCCCCCCTCACCCCTCTGAGAACAAGAAGCACTTCAGCGCCAGCGCAGGTACACACGCACACAGACCCCTCTCTCCCATTGGGCACTCTGGGCAAGTGCCCAGGGCGCCGCGATAGATAGGGGCCCCCACAGATTAAATATAAAGTCCCTAGTTCCAAGTTTGAAATAACTTATTAATTTAATTGAGGAATTACATAGAAAATGTAAACAAAATGTGTTTGACTTTATATTTAAGGAGATGGTGGAATGGAATCCCATACAAGTTTATCTACTTTCTTTGTCTATCCTAACAAAATAGTGTTCTGTCTAAGTCATAGGGGCCCCATTTATCCTAATATGCTGAGGGCCCCCAATCGGCTAGACTGCCCTGTAAGCACTCCTACACACATATGCCGTTACTCAAGCAATATAAATTCACTATACATACGCCTTTGAATTTCTTCTCAGACTTCTTTTCTTCAGTATGCAGGGTTCCTCTCGATGTTTTCCTTCACCGTAAATCTCGTGGTGTGACTAATTCATTGTACTTGAGTTCAGAAGATGTCATTGGTACAGTTGCGATTCGATTTAGCAATCTTTATGTAGCAGGCAACTATTCGAACCACGTGGCCACCACGGCACTTGATGCCCTTAAATTATGGCAAACTCATGGCTGTATATTATATATACTGTAGTCGTTGACTCAGTATGAAGGTAAATGGATCAGTCTTTTGCAGTCTTTTCAATAAGATAAAAAATACTGCCTCAAAACATTTTAAATTTTAATGGTATAAATGTTATCATAATTTTAAGTAAATTTAATTATTTGAAGTATGTGTTAATTTAAGGAATAAGAAAATTATTGTGTTGCTACCCCCATCAGGGTATATTGTCAGTTTATAAAAATTGTAAGCTGTTCCAAAATATTAAATAAATAAATAATAATAATAAAATAAAATATAGCCGTGGTGGCCGAGTGGTTCGAGCAGTTGCCTGCGACGCAAAGGTCGCAAGTTCGAATCCCGACTGTACCAATGAGTTTTTCTGAACTTAAGTACAGTGATTAGTCACACCACGAGCTAAACGGTGAAGGAAAACATCGTGAGGAAACCTGCATACGTCTGAGAAGAAATTCAAAGGCGTATGTATAGTCGTGCTTGAGTAACGGCGATGGACTCGCCATCTGTCACGTTGGCACCTATTATACCTCTGGCGGAAAGTGGGTGTGTGGGTATTACCTATACACCTCTGCCTACCCCTTCGGGGACCCTTGTGGGAAGGCGTGAGGATAAATAAATAAATAAATAATTATTGCCTAGAACACATACTTAGTGCCATCAATAAAAGCCTTACGCAATCCTAACAGACTAAGAATCACGTCAAAATCAGATCAGGCTCCGATCAGACTGAAAGACGCAGGGGGGTTTTTTTTCTTTCCAAAATTTTGGGACTATTACCCAAATATCACCTGTATCGAAATCACGATGGTGCAGGTACCTGCTGCTGTGCACGCTGCCGATCCTGGCGTCGCTGGTCAGCCTGATCTGGACCCAGGAGTCGCCGCGCTACTTGCTCGACGTGGGCAGGGAAGTGGACGCCATGGGAGTGTATCAGGTTAGTGACTTTAAACTATTTTAGCTCCTTGGCCTTATTAAGGTCATTCATTAATTACGTATAGTTAGTTAGTGCCATCCATCACGACGCGCCCCACCAATTTTTTGTCGAGGGGTTCGCGGGATGCGGGCAGTATGACCCGAGTCTATTAATTGTAGTGTGCGTGTGCGTGCACTCATAAGTAATTAGTGTGTACCGATAATACTCAAACATAGAACTTTATTTTTTTTAAGAATTTACAAATTCTCTTACAGAGATAAATAATATTATAGTTAGGTAAATGTAGTGTCGGAAAGCGTAATAGGTATATTTGTTAGTAATTATAATAATATGTACAGTCAAAGCAAGACATTGGATGGAACCATGACAAGAAAAATAAAACAGTGTTTACATGTTTACTTTTCTGTGTGTCTTCACGTGGATACGAGAGTGGTTTAGATTCACAATTGGCCCCGATAGGTGACGCTGCGATCGTGTTTCTTTTAACAATTTTACTTTTTCACCCGGGCGAAGCTGGGCGGTACAACTAGTCTCAATATATATATTATTGTAAATGGTTCGTCGTTATGAATATAGACATAAATAAATGTTGCTTCCAGAGTATGCACAGCAGTAACCAAGTGCGTGTGTGCGGCGCGCGGTCTGCAGGCGAGTACCGCGCGGGGGAACTGGCGCTGCCTACCAAGCCGGCCCCGCCTGCTCGCGGACACGCGCACATGGTGGGTACACACTCTCACTGCCAAGCCATAGGGGGAGTAAAATAGAATAGAATATAAACCTTATTGTTAAACTGTGCTTTTCGCAATTTCGAATTTCAAATTCGATAAATATAACTCTCAACAGTTTGTCCATTACGGACATACAACAATAATAATAATAATTCATTTATTTCATATATTAAATAATGACCACATATGTATATTAACAAACCGCCACTACCGGCCCTCTGTTGGTCATTACTGGGCCTCAGGTTGGTCATTACTGGGCCTCAAGTTGGTCATTACTGGGCTTCAGTTGGTCATTACTGGGCCTCAGGTTGGTCATTACTGGGCCTCAGGCTGGTAATTTCTGGGCCTCAGGGTGGTCATTACTGGGTCTCAGTTGGTAATTACTGGGTCTCAGTTGGTCATTACTGGGTCTCAGGGTGGTCATTACTAGGCCTCAGTGTAATTATGTTATTATAAAATATATATATATATATATCACTGACACTACTGGGCCTCAATTGATAACATGTGTTAATACGCCGTTATTACTGGACTTCAGTTTTTTATAACTAGGTCTTAACGTGTCCGTCACTACCGGAGGCAGAGACTAGACCAAGTTACATAATAGTAGTATTTCAATCCGATATTTGTTATATTTATTTGTCATAGCTAGCAATGTGTTAGAACCCAAACTAACCAGTCATTGTGGCTTTCTGTCCCCACCAGTTCTGGAAGTCCTTCTTCCAGCTGTTCTCAAACGCGTATCGCCACACTACGCTGTCGCTCGGCGGGACCCTACTGTTCGCGATGGCCATTCAGGTAACTCACAATACAACGCTTACATACATCGACCTACACACACATATATTGGGTGACCTATGTATTTGTCTATACTAATATTATAAAACCTGCATACGTCTGAGAAGAAATTCAAAGGCGTATGTATAGTCGTGCTTGAGTAACGGCGATGGACTCGCCATCTGTCACGTTGGCACCTAATATACCTCTGGCGGAAAGTGGGTGTGTGGGTATTACCTATACACCTCTGCCTACCCCTTCGGGGACCCTTGTGGGAAGGCGTGAGGATATATTATTATTATTATTATAATATTATAAAGAGGAAATATTTGTATGTAAGTATGCTTGTAAGCTTAAAAATTCTTTCACCATTTGAATGCTACATTATCACTGATTAATATAGGCTATTTTAATTGCAAGAGAAAAATATTTTTTATACCAAAATGTTTAAAAAAATGTCCACCCGTGCGAAGCCGGGATGGGCCGCTAGTTTTGCTTAATTTGGGGCCGTGTCAATTTTTGTAGAATTGTCCCAAGGTATTTATTTATTAAAAGCTGTGCCCGCGACTTCGTCCGCGTGGAATTTAACTTAAAAAATATTTTTCAGTTTCTAAAATAAAGTAGTCTACGTTACTCCTTTTTATATCAGCTATCTGCCAGTGAAAGCCCCATCAAAATCGACGCAGTCGTTACAGAGATTAGCCGGAACAAACAGACAGACAGACAAAAATTGTAAAATGAATATATTTTGGTGTATGTACCGCCTATGTATTCATATGCATGTAGTTAAAAGCGGTTATTTCAATATTACAAACAGACACTCCAATTTTATTCATTTGTATAGATGTATAGATAAAAATTGTCCACAGTTCTACCTATCGTCGTACGTACCTGCCACCGTGGAGAGAATGGAGAACGAAGCCTTCGACGCCTCCAAGAGGGTCATACAGAACGAATCGTATGCAGATCTTCTGTACAACATTAGCTTGGAGAACGTCGAATATACAAACGTGACGTTTGACAACTGCACCTTCAAGGACATCCTCATGTACCACGTGACCTTCGTCAATTGCTCCTTTCTGGGAGTACACCTGTCCAATATACAGAGCTCGTATACCAGCTTCAGGGATTGTGTCTTTGTGGATACCACGTGAGTATTTTTATTTTATAATTTTGAGTGGACCGATACTGATCGCAAGCGTTCGTAAAGCGGCGGTGACCGCTTACCATCAGGCGGGCCGTGTGCTTGTTTGCAATCTTAGTATGTAATTGGGCACAGTTAAAGTTTATAAGCAATTTAATTTTCGAAGCAATTCAAAGGCGTATGTATAGTCGTGCTTGTGTAACGGTGACGGACTCGCCATCTGTCACGTTGGCACCTAAAATATAGATAAACACCCACTTTCCGCCAGAGATCTGGCGGATGGTGGAACTGAAAAACTGTAATTAGCTATGGATCCTGAGTATATATGACTCGTGTAATTGCACGTTAGGATCATAGACACGGACCTGGAGGTGGGTCGCGAGCTGGAGGCGGGCTGCGTGCTGCGGGGCAGCGTGGTGCGCGGCATGCGCGGGGCCTGCTCTGGGGCGGCGGCGCTCTCCTCGCGCCCCGCGCCCGCCCTACGCGCGCCGCCCTACGCCGCCCACGCCGCGCTGCTGGCCGCGCCCGCCGCGCTGCTGCCGCGCCGCCTCACGCCTGACGGTCAGTGCCCCCTCCCCGCCCCTCCCCCCGCCCTACGCCGCCCACGCCGCGCTGCTGGCCGCGCCCGCCGCGCTGCTGCCGCGCCGCCTCACGCCTGACGGTCAGTGCCCCCTCCCCCCCTGCCCCTCCCCCCGCCCTACGCCGCCCACGCCGCGCTGCTGGCCGCGCCCGCCGCGCTGCTGCCGCGCCGCCTCACGCCTGATGGTCAGTGCCCCCTCCCCGCCCTACGCCGCCAGCGTTGCCGCGCCCGCTGCGCTGCTGCCGCGCCCACGACGGTCATGCCCCCTGCCCCCCTCCCGCTGCCCACGCCGCCGCGCCTGCCGCGCTGCTGCCGCGCCGCCTCACGCCTGATGGTCAGTGCCCCCTCCCCGCCCCTCCCCGCCCTACGCCGCCCACGCTGCGTTGGCCGCGCTGCGCGCCGCCTCACGCCTGACGGTCAGTGCCCTCCCCCCCCCCCCGCCCTACGCGCCCACGCCGCAGCTGCGCCGCTGCGCTGCTGCCGCGCCGCTCACGCCTGACGGTCAGTGCCCCCTCCCCGCCCCTCCCCCCGCCCTACGCCGCCCACGCCGCGCTGCTGGCCGCGCCCGCCGCGCTGCTGCCGCGCCGCCTCACGCCTGATGGTCAGTGCCCCCTCACCTCTCCCCCCCTCCCGTTTCTCTCCCTCGTATTCTAATGGTCGTAATGGTCCTTATGTTCCAGTGGGTCTTTGCGGTGTGTGCGTCCTGCTGTCGCCGCTGTTGTACGTGGCCCAGAGCGAGACCGCGCTATACATTGTGGAGGCGGTGTACAGGTTCTTCATATCGCTGATATTCTTCAACGTGGGCCTCAAGGTTGTCAACACATACCCGGCTAATCTGAGGTGAGAATAATAATAAACTTTTACGACTTATTAAAAATTATAAAATTAAGTTTATGAGACAGTTTATCTATGAGAAAACACGCTGGTCGAGAGCCACCGGTCTAACGTCTTAGAACCAGTGGTGTAGACGAGTGTATAGATAGTGCCATCCACGAAGACGTGCCCCACTAATTTCAAGTCGAGGTGGTGCGTGTGTATCCATAATACACCAATAATCCATATAAATAATCCGTCGAATCGAACAGTATTCTACACTTACATTATAGCTATAGGAAGAGTAGTGGGGCGCTTGTTCGCCTTAGCTATAAAGTGGTCTCCCCTCGCAGGAGCACGGCACACGGGCTGATGCTGTCCGCGGCGTACATGTGCGGCGCCGCCAGCCTGGGGCTGGGCGCGGGGGGCCCGCTGGCCAGCGCGGGGCTCTGCGCACTGCTGGCGCTGGCCGCCGCCGCACTGGCTGCCAGGCACCAGCGCTAGGGTCACTACACTATTTTACGATATATATATATAAGAAGCCGTGGTGGCCGAGTGGTTCGAGCAGTTGTCGAATCCCGACTGTATCATCAGTTTTTCTGAACTTGATTAGTCACACCACGAGCTTTACGGTGAAGGAAAACATCGAGAGGAAACCTGCATACGTCTGAGAAGAAATTCGAAGGCGTATGTATAGCCGTGCTTGAGTAACGGCGATGGACTCGTCATCTGTCACGTTGGCACCTGATATACCTCTGGTGTAAAAGTGCGTGTGTGGGTATTACCTATACACCTCTGCCTACCCCTTCGGGGACCCTTGTGGGAAGGCGTGAGGATCACGATATATATGTGACAAGACAATATAAGTGACCGTAGCGTATTTACGCTTACAATACCGAAGTACCACTTGCGTGTTTGGAGTTATACACTACTCTACTGCCCCCCCCCCCCATAGCCCCCCTTGAATACTAGGGGGACCAATCAATATCCCCGTCTTGAGAATCTTGGGACCCGCGCAATGACACGCCTAGAATAGCGAGCTATATTGACACTACACCATCACCACCACCACCTCCCCATGGCCCTATACTAGCTGCCCCCCTTGAGAAGTAGGTGGACCAATCAAAATCCCGCTTTGAGAATTTAGGGACCCGCCCAATGACATGCCTAGAATAGCGAGCTATTTTGATTGTGCCATCCGCGAAGACGCGCCCCAACAGTTTGTAGTAGAGGGGGTCGCGGGATGCGGGGAGTTTGACCCGAGTCTATTAATTGTATTATATGCGTGTGCGCTATGTAATACAATTTGGACTTTATTTATTTGCAGATAAAGCAGCAATTTATCACCAAATGAAATGGACGTTATAAGTGAAAATAAAACCATGAAGGGGAGGTATCTATTTACACAGGAGTCCCATTTTGGCTATGCATTAAACGAGCTATTATCAGCGGCACTCTGTGATGGTCGTTTGACATCTCGGAATATAGATTTGGCACATGAAGGTTTGTCAAAATGTTTTTTTAACCACATCACTATTTATGTAGATAAAAAATATACCACATGTAAAAAACACAGTGTGACGGTCTTTTGACATCTCTGAATTGTGATGGAACTTAATAAAGGTTTGTATTTTTTTTTTAACCACGACAGTATTTATATAGATAAAAAATATACCTACCACATGTAAAATAGCTAAATTATTTCGATTCGATAAATTACAATTTGACCATGTGACTACGTTAATGTATTTGTCCTTTGAAATGTAGTAAATTTCATCTACGCTGAGATCTATACTCCATTCGGGGTGCCCGTAGCTGTGTTTGCTTGACACCTAACAAGTGCCTGCTCTTGCCATTTGTCGGTTAAGAAGATCAAGGGTTATCTTTAAACTATACGTCATGTGCCGCTGGTTGTATGAACTACGAAGCACAGATAATACTTGCCATGTTCCTGAAACCAAAGCCTTTTGACTTAGTGAAAATACTCACTGTTTTACTAACGACGATTGTATTGCGGTTTAATTGCCTCAAATCTTAATTCGTATAAAAAAAATGAAGACTACATACACACACACACAAGACAATTGTTTTTTTTTATTTGTAATACACAAATAAAAAAAAAACAATTGTCTATGTAGTCTTAATTTGCATGGGCACTTTTGGGACGAGGAAGAGTAATGAATTCGTGTGACTGTCATGCTCAGATAAATATTACAGAATATATATATAACAGTATGTAAGTCTAGAGAAAACTGGCGCTCTACTCTCTCTGCCTACTCTTCTGATTCGGCGTATCGAAAAAATGCAACAATTTAAGAAAAGCGTTTTTCTATACATATTTTCATCCGACATGGGTTCCTGGAAGGGTAGGTAGAGATGTGCAGTACCAACCCACTTTGTAATACACGTCTGACATACAGTCTTACGAATGCGTTGTTTTATAAGTAAAGTAACCGCAATATATTAAATCACATCATTTAACTAACGTAAAGCAATAAAGTATGGTTTACTGTACGAATAGCAATGCCAATGACAATTAATTAATAGATATATATAAAGTGATGAGAGGTATGGAATGGCTGACTCGATTTGGTTAATATGTGTGTAGATGTTTTTGTTTCTCAACCGTTTGTTGCATTGAGTTTCATTTTGAAACTGTTATTGTACTATCGTCATGATAGTAGTGATAAAGTGCGATTGATGTTGACGTTAGAAACAAGTGATTCGTGAATGAAACGTGTTTTGGTGATTACATGAACGGAGTATGGCGTTAGGTTTTCAAAAGGATTTTTTTCTCATGGCGTAATTTCTTTAGTCGACTTAATGCGTATAAAATTACTATAGCCCACGGGATAAGTGATTTTAATTAAATTGCCCACGCGTTATATTAAATCCATTTCGGATTTTATTGATTCTACGGAAACGATAGCGCGTTATAAAAAGTTGTTAGCGACATCTGTTGCCGAACTTGGTACTACTACTTCCGACGATAGATGTCGCTTATATTTTAATGAAATTTACTTTGTCTCATATTTCGCAGTTACTGCGCGGGTCGACAGGCATTACTTATATATATATATAAAAACCTTTTTAATACTTAACGCAATTCTCGTGTGTCCTGAGATGTTTAAAAATGTGTAAATTGATGTAAATACTTCATATTATATTACTGCTAGTACATATCGTCACGCTCCGTGCAAGATCCGCAGACGGTCAAGATAAAATAAAAAATCAAAGCTACTCTTTAACTACACTTTTACGAAAGGTCCAAGTGTCCATTTTCGCGTCTGGTAAGATATGCTAGAAAGTTCTAGACACCCGTATAACATCATCCCAGAACTTGTATGAAAACACTCTCAAACAACAGATGTGAATAAGTTAAGTAAGTTGTTCATTTGGTTTTTTTAGTGCTTCAGACTCGACTTCCGGTGTAAAAATATCTTCACACGTCAAGAGTAACTCCTATGTAGGATTAATGTGACTTTGTGTCATCCTTGAATTATGTGACAGAGACTCTCTCTCTCTCTCTTCTGTACGGATCTTGTCGTGGTACTTGAGGTTATGTACAATGCATCATTAATAAATAAATTGAGTCTAATATGTATGTACTTCTGTGAGTTTGTAACTAGTGTAGTCATAACTTGAAATAAAACTCGGTTTTGACGAATGATACACATAATTTCCAAAATTTTTGAGATAGCTATTGGGTGTCTTCTTTTTTTATAAAACTATGGTGTAATTTAATCGGCAGAGTATGTATATAATAAATTTATTTTCGTATTTCGACGAGAGATGTCGCGCTTTTCCTTAAAAGTCTACACAGCGTCGAGAGAGATGGCGCGTCAATCAACTTACATCGCGCTTTCGAATAATTATAAGCATTCCTTTAGTTATCGACTTCTGTCATGGACTGTGCATGTGACGTAATAAATTATAAGACGTAGGCGATCGCAAAGGCTGAACATATCGCGCGATCGGAGGCAATGGTTGTAAAGGGAAGGGATAAATTTAAATTAAACTGAATATGTATATATATATTGAAATGAAATTAATAGTGTTTAAAGAGTTTAAACTATATGGTGTCAGTGTTACGGCGCTCATTAATTTTTTAATTTATTCAATTCAAGTATACCTTGATCTAACTGACTAGTTTGACATTTCTCATTGTTAATAGCAAACATAAGTTCCAGGGTCTTACGTGAAGTGCGGTCATTATTCAAGTGTGCGTAAGAGATAGATGTATATGACGTCTCTGTATCTGTACTTTTCGCACTGCTAACCAGAGCACCTAGTACTCATTCATGAACATATACAAGCTCGCTCATTCCGAATTCAGTTTTCATACGGAGTAATTGGGAATTAAAATTTTAATACAATTAGGTGTTAATTTATATCACGTGATCATTCCGCCTAGAATTTGTAGTCAGTGTTGCCGTTTCGTTGGTTTTAGTGAAAGTCACGGACTGCTTCACTTAGCAAACTCATGTAAGACATTTTTTAAAAGACATTGCTGGTATGGTTGGTTGGTTTTATAAAAAACTAATTGTCAGTGTTACTAGGGGTGGAAAAATCTTGGGTTTATTGATCCTATTGTCTCATATTTATTTATTTATATATTCGCAACGGTAGGAGTTTATTATTACTGACCATTAATTAGCGAACATTGACAGATGTCAAATATTGACATTGACAGATGTAAATGTATATTTTAACCCGGCTCATTTTCTGTTTGACAGGCGTTCACACAACGCTTGATAATTCTGTTGTGCGTATTCTACGCTAATGCTGTTCGTAACGCCCGGCCCTAACAGTTAACATTTCGATAGAATATTCATAATGTAGCCCCATCTAGCTTCGGAAGTTTGAACTAACGTATCCTAAACTTTATATATTTTTGAAGCCATGTTCTGCCTAGTCAATTCAGTGTCTTATTAATCTAATTTCATCTGTCTATCAATATTTATTTCAATTTGTCAGCTATAAATGGAATATAATTTATCATTCAACACGTTTGATATTCTCTCATGATTACAAAATAACTGATTAATCATATTTTCAATGTATAAATACGTTTTGTACATTTTGCATGTCTATTCATATCATTTAGTTCGTTTTGTCGTCACAAGATGTCGCTAACTGCATCTAAATCGCGGTAAAGGAACGATCTCTGTAAGTTTATATCAACATTTTCAATAGTTTCTTGTATGATTGTGAACCACAATATCAGAAGATTTGGAAGTACATACAAATTCTTTAACATATTAAAAATCTATGTTCGAATAACAGTAGTTTGTCGGTTTATCGAAGTATCGACTTCACTAACTCCCTCCGTCACGTTTATACTCTCTCTCTTCATACATTGTATTCAATATAATTTAATACATATCCATAGTTTAAGCAACCTTAGACTGATGTTTATTTTATCAAACTGCTCATATCCACGCCATGTTTTAATTGTAGAAAATAATTAGCTCATTTTATTTTACCGTCGTATGTATTTAAGATAGATGGTAATCGATTATTTATTAGATAATAATAATAATACTGGGTTGTTAAAGATTCAACCCTCGTCATCATATATATAGGGTTGGTCACTCGCAGTGTGCGAGGTATACGGTGAAGGAAGATATCGAGATTAAACTTGCATACGTTTGAGAGAATTCAAAGGCGTGTGTATAGTCGTGCTTGAGTAACGGCGATGGACTCTGTCACGTTGGCACGTGTATTTCTTTAAATAGGGGGCTGTCACGTCTGCCATTTGAAGACCATTGACGTGAAATGATGTAAATTAATTAATATTTGTGCATGATCTGTAAGCGGACGAATTCCTCTTGAAAACCTTTTGTAAGAAAACCTATATTTATTTCTTATGTTTGAGCTCATTCGTAAATGATATCTCGCTCTAACACACGTGGAAATGTGCTCTCTGTCTCTCCCGCACTTCCCAACTAGTGTATGTATATATATATAATATCTAAGGTATCTACAAGTAAATGATGTTCGCATTGTTCCCGACTTGAATTTAAATGAAATATGTAAATGATTCGCCAGAATAAGGCTGGTTACATTATTCATTGTGATGTGATCTCGCGCTAGGCGACTTGCGAACATTGGCATGCGAATTTGCTTCATATATCCAATAATATAATATGTCCCCGAAGGGGTAGGCAGAGGTGTATAGGTAATACCCACACGCCCACTTTCCGCCAACGTGACAGATGGCGAGTCCATATACATGACTATTCATACGACTTTGAATTTCTTCTCAGACGTATGCAGGTTTCCTCTCGATGTTTTCCTTCTGATGTTGTAATGATGTTGATATATCTGTAGTGCTAATTACGTATGTATGTATGTATGTATGTATGTATGTATGTACTCTCTGGCTACAATACATTGTACATACAGACGCGATAACAGTAACATTTGTAAAACCTTTTTTATATCATAACCGTCTGTGATGTGTAGTTACTACGTTCTATCGTCGCGTGATATCATAAGCAGCGGTAACCGCTTACCGTCAAACGTGCTTGCTTGTTATAGATAGTGCCATCCACGAAGACACGCCCTAATTTCTAGTTGAGGGGCTCGCTGGATGCGGGGAGTATGACCCGAGTGTATTAATTGTAGTGTGCGTGTGCACTCATAGGTAATCAGTGTACCGATAAAACCATAGGGAAGGAGAGTGGCGTGTTCGTGGATGGCACTGTTATAGCAACTACACTATTTGTTGTAACCACGGTGTGTAGCTTGCCGTTAGTGCTTGTTCACATTGACCGCCAGGCGTTTGCGCGAGTGACGTGTTGTCAGAGGTTGAAAAGATGGACGACGATCTTTTATTTCTAACCGAAAATTCATACCTTAAGTGGGAGACGGGGATAAAAATTAGAATTGGTGTGCACGAAATGAATAAAGAAAGAGAACGATATAGCGAATTTCATACATTATATAGTAATTTAATAGAACATCCTGCAAGATTCTTTGGATATACCAGGATGACTGTCAACTGTTTTGATTCGAGCGACAAGTTCAAACTGGTTGAAGTTACCTGGCGTCGCGAGTGAATCGCGCGCTCCGCCGCTAGTTGGACGTGAACACACACAAACGTCTCACTCGTTTGATAATGCCGCGAGCGTTAGTCGCTAGCTTGCCCGCTACTTAGACCGCATGTGCGTTTTGTACGTGAACACATGGATATTATTACATCATGTGTTTGATATTTCGTGACCGCGCCCGCGAGTCAACGTGAACAAGCACTTAGGTTCGTGTAAAAGAGGTTTTACACAAGATTGTTACTAGTAAGATTGTATGGCACTATTCTATGTCGCGACGCATTCAGGTACGATGATAGTAAAAGTGCAGCGGCTCTCAACCTTTTTATACCTAATACTACAAATTCTTTAAACAGCTTTACTTGGATGCAATGACACCAAGTCATTTAGAAATACATATACTAGCCGGTGCATCCGTTTTATGGCTTCAGTGCCACAGAAGATAGCTAAGTATTTGAAAATTCACAAGGGGTTGAGAAACACCAATGTCGAAGGTTGAGAACCCCTGTAATCGTGTGTAGAACGTATTAATATGATTATTTATGTCTCCCGGTGTAGGACGTACAGACTGACGTTGTATATGATGGATATGTAAATATATGAAATGAAATAAATATGTTGATATTTACAAAATGCTTGTTTTATTTACTATACTTATTTTAATATTATAAAGAGGAAAGATTTATCGTTTGTTTGTATTGAACGGGCTCCGAAACTACTGGACCGATTTGAAAAATACTTTCACCATTAGAAAGCTACATTCACTCTGAGTGAATGCTATGATTTATTTTATAAAAAAAATGTCCACCCGTGCGAAGCCTTGACCGGACCGGACCGCTGGATTGGACCTTGGACTTTGGACCGGTAGCTAATATTTAAGGATATAAATTATGCGAAAGTGTGCAAGAAGAGGCAGAGAAAGACCACGTTCCAAATCGATCGGACGCTCTAGGGCGGGAACGTTAAGAGTACTCTAAACCGACGAGCATGTATGAAGGGACTGATGAATGTGGACGAAGCGAAAGAGGTCTAAGTCTAGAGGGATGAGCGGACCAGAATGCCATATTATAAACAGGAAATTTTGTGAGAACTCAATTACGCAAAATAAGAGCGGCTGAACCGATTTGGATAAAATTTGACACAGAGATGGACTATTCGCCTGATTAATACTTTATTTAGATTTTACTCCAGAAATCAAAATCTACCTATATACACATTATATACTTCTCGTCAGTGAATATTATTCACTTTTAAACGACATTTGACATATATTCCAAAATATACACATTAGTCACACCACGAGCTTTACGGTCAAGGAAAACATCGAGAGGAAACGAGGGTTGCGCCTGCACTGCGATACCATACCACTTATACGTCAGGACGAGAGGAGGCGGCGTGGCCGAGAGGTCACAACACCCGCCTGCCACGCAATCGGCGCCAGTTCCAATCCCGACTGGATTGAGGAGGTTTTCTACATTTAATTACAGTGAGGCACACCACGAGCTTTACGGTGAAGGAAAACATCGAGAGGAAACCTGTCTACCCCTTCGGGGACCCTTGTGGGAAGGCGTGAGGATATATTATTATCAAAATCTACCTATAATATATACATATATATATATATATATATATATATATATACTTCTCGTCAGTGAATAATACCTCATATTCTTCACTATTAAATGACATTTGACATATATTCCTAAATAATAATATATCCTCACGCCTTCCCACAAGGGTCCCCGAAGGGGTAGGCAGAGGTGTATAGGTAATACCCATACACCCACTTTCCGCCAGTGGTATATTAGGTGCCAACGTGACAGATGGCGAGTCCATCGCCGTTACTCAAGCACGACTATACATACGTCTTTGAATTGCTTCTCAGACGTATGCAGGTTTCCTCTCGATGTTTTCCATCACCGTAAAGCTCGTGGTGTGACTAATCACTGTACTTAAGTTCAGAAAAAACTCATTGGTACAGTCGGGATTCGAACTTGCGACCTTTGCGTCGCAGGCAACTGCTCGAACCACTCGGCCACCACGGCTTCTATTCCTAAATATACACATTTTTCTGATATTCCTTAAAAAACATAAACGTGCATGGTGTTTCGATATTTCTGATGGAAAGTATACATGTATAAAAGTCGCTAACTAGTCTCTGGCATTCATGAATAATGATTGCAAATTACGTCACGGTTAATCAAGAAGGCGTTAACTTATAACTATGTTTATTTACAGATATAAATATAATTAATACAGTAGGTAATTTCATTATTTAAATATAAATTACTATGGTATGCTCGTCACAACGGCGAACTTTATGGTAAGCGCTCACCATGCCGCGCCTGCTATTGAGTGCTGGGCACTGTTCGTTCAAGCAATTGCGTTTTCGCCTGTCACCTTGTGGATTCTGAAAACATGGTTTAATATAAATACAAAATTTAGCATTTTTTTTTTATATATACTACAATAATCGCAAACAAGCTTACGGCCCATCTGATGGAAATCGGTTACCGCAGCCTATTTACGCTTACAATACCGAAGTATCACTAGCGCGTTGCCACTCTGTGTTTGAGAGTTATATTGTGTTGGCAGCATAATGGGACTAATCCCTCTGCTGCCAACAAAACAAACAACAATATAACAATCCTCCCCTCCCCAAGGAGCTCATTACTGGAAACCTTATTCACCGCGTAGGAACACAACACAAAACATAGTGTAATTTGACTACGGCCTTCCATAAGGAGGTTCTGCCCCAGTCGGGCAGGTCCAAATTCGAACGGGTAACCAACCCGTTATGAATTACCTCGCTTAAATCTCTTATACATATTTCTTGTATCCGTGTGCTACTATCTGGAGCTCTAACCACCAGATCAGACGGCCGTCAGACAACATCAGAGATACACGTTACATACACAGTGCTTCCATTGCAGTCCTCGTATATTTCCAAATGCCTGCCCTCGACGGCCCGCAGCAGCCGCTGGTGCCCACCTGTCGGGTGGTTGGTGCACACATTTATGTCGAGGAAAAACTTTGTAATCGCCAACCGCTCTGCCGCGTCGAACGGCCCGAGGAATCTGAAGTCTGTAAACTGGTCCTGTTACAAGAAAACAAACCTCAAAACAATGGCAGATAATAGGATTAAATATTATATACATAGCCGTGGTGGCCGAGTGGTTCGAGCAGTTGCCTGCGACGCAAAGGTCGCAAGTTCGAATCCCGACTGTACCAATGAGTTTTTCTGAAAAGTACAGTGATTAGTCACACCACGAGCTGAACGGTGAAGGAAAACATCGAGAGGAAACCTGCATACGTGTGAGAAGAAATTCAAAGGCGTATGTATAGTCGTGCTTGAGTAACGGCGATGGACTCGCCATCTGTCACGTTGGCACCTAATATACCTCTGGCGGAAAGTGGGTGTGTGGGTATTACCTATACACCTCTGCCTACCCCTTCGGGGACCTTTATGGGAAGGCGTGAGGATATATTATATTATATAAATACAGAAGCCGTAGTGGCCCAGCGGTTCGAATAGTTTTTCCAGTGTATGTAACGTGTATCTCTGATGTTATTTGAGAGCCGTCAGGTCTGGTGGTTAGAGCTCCTGACTGCAAAACCTGAGGTCGCGGGTTCGAATCCCGCTGAGGGCAGATATTAGTGTGATGAACACGAGTATTTTTTTTTATACCTCTTGGGTGGCAGACAAGCATGCGGTCCGCCTGATGGTAAACGGTTACCGCCGCCTATGGACGCTTGCAACACCAGGGGTATCACTCGCGCGTTGCCGTATTTGTACCTTAGTCTTGGATGTCCTACGTATTTAAGTATATATCTATATATATATATAAGTAAATATATCGTTGTCTAGTTACCATAACACAAGCTTTGCTTAATTTGGGACTAGGTCAATTTGTGTGGAATTGTCCCAAGGTATAGGAAATAATATATTATATCATGGGTCCTGAAAGGGGTAGACACTGCGTGGAGTGGTACAGTCGGGATTCGAACTTGCAGGCAACTACTCGAACCACACGGCCACGGCTATTAATATAATTATAACAGCCTTGAAATAACTATGAAACTTACCTCATCAATAAACTCGGTAAAATATCCAATAATTTTATCAACCAATTCTGTTTCAGTCTTCGCCATATTGCCTGTGTTGCCATCACTACGTACATTATCCATTTTCTTATCGGCCACACTGTTGGGTGTGTCTTCAATGTCGTCTTTCAAGTCGTCCGGTATGACTAAGTAAACATTTGGAGGGGTTTCCTTGAATATAGTTAATTGCCTGAAAAAAAAACTTTTATGTACGACGTAGAGTTGCGGTTTAAGTGTTCGTTTGTAAAATAAATATGCAGGTTCGAACCCCGGTGGTTTGCACCAAAGGGGGTTTTTACACACACATATTGATATAGTCCCAAATGAAGCTAAAGTCTTGAACCACACAGGTCGTTGCTTACTACACAAAAATGCGTAATACAAGTTATATTATTAGCCGTGGCCGAGTGGTTTGAGCAGTTGCCTGCACCACAAAGATTCCAAGTTCGAATCCCGTCTGTACCAATGAGTTTTTCTGATCTGAAGTACAGTGGTTAGTGACACCACGAGCTTTACGGTGAAGGAAAACATCGAGAGGAAACCTGCATACGTCTGAGAAGGAATTCAAAGGCGTATGTATAGTCGTGCTTGAGTAACGGCGGTGGACTCGCCATCTGTCACGTTGGCACCTAAATATATCTCTAGCGGAAAGTGGGCGTGTAGGTATGACCTATACACCTCTGCCTACCCATTCGGGGGCCCTTATGGGAAGGCGTGAGGAATCTATACATGCGGTTTTAAATCTTTGTATTTCTATTATAAGTAATAATATATCCTCACGCCTTCCCACAAGGGTCCCCGAAGGGGTAGGCAGAGGTGTATAGGTAATACCCACACACCCACTTTCCGCCAGAGGTACATTAGGTGCCTACGTGACAGATGGCGAGTCCATCGCCGTTACTCGAGCACGACTATACATACGCCTTTGAATTTCTTCTCAAACGTATGCAGGTTTCCTCTCGATGTTTTCCTTCACCGTAAAGCTCGTGGTGTGACTAATCACTGTACTTAAGTTCAGAAAAACTCATTGGTACAGTCGGGATTCGAACATGCGGCCTTTGCGTCGCAGGCAACTGCTCGAACCACTCGGCCGCCACGGCTTTTTTCTATTATAAGGTACTATCCTTGACAGTAGTTAAAAAAATTGTACGGACCGTTTGGGATTCTCTCCGTGACTCTGCGTCCCTAGTACATAGCAGCTCCTCTCCTGTATAACCTGGACGATCTCCATCTGAGCGTCGTTACACCACCACTCCTCGACCTCCTCGACGTTGATCACGCTATTCACGATGTTGTGTATGAGCAGCCGCTCCTTCGACTGGAGAGTATCCTCGAACACCAGTTCGATCTCATTGTCGTCTTGCACGAATTCCAGAATAAGGTTTAAAACGTTCACTTTGAAGATCTGTTTGTCCCCTCGCGGTATCTTCTGTCTGGTCTTGACTTTGGGTTTGTTTCCTTTCTTGACAGGTTTTGCTGTTTCGTTTGTGTGTCCCAGCCCTTTGGTTGTGGCGGCCTGGTAAAAAGGTTATAAGGTAAGGGATGAGCAGAGATTTTTTTATACCACAATGGTGGTCAAATCAATCAAATCAAATCAAAATCTTTTTATTTCACATAGGCCCAGGTGGGCACTTATAAAACGTCGAAAAAGAAGAGGTCAACATGCGGACCGCCTGATGGTAAGCGGGTACCGCCGCCTATGGGCGCATGCAACACTAGGGGTATCACTCGCGCGTTGCCGACCCTGCAGGAATCTTTTCACACCCTTCTTGAAGAACTCCATGCTGTACTCTCCAGGGAAAAACCAATACTTACATAAGTGGCGTCTGGCGCTATTGGCTCGACTATCCCTGTGCCAGTTTTGCCCAGCGCACCCCCCTGCCAGCCCATCTTCTGCAGCATACTGGAATAAAGAATATCTATTATGTATACACAATCAATTAGAAGCATGCAGTCACACACAACAACACACACACACTCTCACACACATACATTTACGACCGTATGGTCTAGTGGTTATAGCTCCTGACTGCGAAACTTGAGGTTGTGGGTTCGAATCCCGCTGAGGGCAGATATTTGTGTGATGAACACCAGTATTTGTACCTTAGTCTTGGATGTCCTATGTATTTATGTATATATCTATCTATATAAGTAAATATATCGTTGTCTAGTTACCATAACACAAGCTTTGCTTACTTTGGGACTAGGTCAATTTATGTGCAATTGTCCCAGGTATTTATTTATTTATTATTTACACACACACACACTATCACTCTCATATATTTACACCCACACATGCA
>JACCPG010004759.1:0-20858 GCA_016069955.1 Drepana arcuata | reverse complement strand
GCAGATATTTGTGTGAAGAACACGAATATTTGTATCTAGTCTTGGATGTCCTATGTATTTAAGTATATATCTATCTATATAATTAAGTATATCGTTGTCTAGTTACCATAACACAAGCTTTGCTTAATTTGGGACTAGGTCAATTTGTGTGGAATTGTCCCAGGTATTAATTTATTTTATTTATTATTTGACGGCGATATTCTAGTTATTAGAGCTCCTGACTGCGAAACTTGAGTCTGCTGGTTCGATTCCCGCTTAGGGATATTCTTTATTGTATTGGTTTTAAAAACTGTGAGGATTAATAAGTTTTATTGTTAAATAAATAAGGGATGCTGGGAGTATGACCCGAGTGTATTAACTGTAGTGTGCGTGTGCACTCATAGGTAATCAGAGTATACCGATAATGCTCAAACATTAGAGGAAGGTTGCACACTTACACTTTATACTATAGGGAGGAATAGTGGGGCGCATCTTCATTGATGGCATCTATACTTTTAGTCGTATTTTTTGCGCGATAAGCGCGTACAGTTGAACAACCTGACTCTGTCTCCATATATGTAATAATTTATTATTTATTGGCTATATTGAATACGGATTACGGAATTAATGCACTTTATTATTATCATAATTACTTAACGGCCAAGTGACGTGTTTGGTAGCGTTTTTTAAAGCTAATTATACGTTCGGTAGTATGAGAAGCGCATATTGGCCGCGTATTGGCCGCTAACAGAAATATTTTTTGTTTTCATATTTTTTTTGTACATTTGACTTAAATACCTTGGTGTAGAGAAGGAAAATAAATTGATGTGGCCGTGGGGACCGGATGCTATTCATTTTTATAGAGATGTCTCGAGGCCTCCCGTGACAAGAGGGCTGGCGTATATTTCGCTCAACGAATCAGCATTGCCGTACAACGTGGCAATGCCGCTAGTCTTCTTGGCACCCTTCCGCGTGACACAGATACATATATACATACATAAATATCATCACGCCAAGTCCCTAGCGAGGTAGGCAGAGAGTATAGAGCGCCAGTTCTCTCTAGACTGACATACCGCTTTCGCTTCGTCCACATTCATCAGTCTCTTCCTACATGCTCGTCGGTTTCGAATACTCTTGACGTTCCCGTCCTTGAGAGTCCGATCTATTTGATCCAGGTAGTTGGAACGTGGCCTTCCTCTGCCTCTTCTTGCACACACTTTTGCTTTGTATATCTGTTTCGTCAATCTTTCTTCACTCATCCTTTCTGTGACACAGATTTGGGTCATTTATTCTATTTATAGTTAGTTTATGTTTATTATTACTTTGTAGGTATTTCATATAACTATCGGTGAATTGATGTGCTAATGGCTAATACCAGTTTTATTCTGAATCCATATGATAGTATATACGATATTTAAAATAACACGATTCGTTCATTTTTCTACGGCTGATGTCCAAAATGGCCGGAACGATTTTGACGCGACGTTGACTGGCAAATAGGTTATGTTACAAGGAGTAACTTATGTATATATATCCTCACGCCTTCCCACAAGGGTCCCCGAAGGGGTAGGCAGAGGTGTATAGGTAATACCCACACACCCACTTTCCGCCAGAGGTATATTAGGTGCCAACGTGACAGATGGCGAGTCCATCGCCGTTACTCAAGCACAACTATACATACCTTTGAATTTCTTCTCTGGCGTATGCAGGTTTCTTCTCGATGTTTTCCTTCACCGTAAAGCTCGTGGTGTGACTAATCACTGTACTTAAGTTCAGAAAAACTCATTGGTACAGTCGGGATTCGAACTTGCGACCTTTGCGTCGCAGGCAACTGCTCGAACCACTCGGCCACCACGGCTCTCTGTATCATGTATCATGGAATATATATCTTGTTCTTCTACATACATCCTTGAATACTCTTCTCAAACCTAGGCTCTTGATCTTTTTCTTCACCGTAAAGCTCGTGGTATTTACACTTTACAAGTTCAGAAGTTCATTGGTACAGTCGGGATTCGTACCTGCAATATTTGTGCTCCACCACTCGGCCACTACGGCTCTTAATTTTTACACGATTGAACCCTTCCGCTCCATCTATGTTGAAATGAATGTTTGTCTGTCCTTTATAGAATCGTAAACAGCTGGACCGAATTTAATGAAATTTTTGGTTTGTTCAGATGGACTCGAGAACGGTTTAGATTCACAATTGAACCCGGTAGGCGAAGCCACTCGGTCAGTGGCACCACAGAAAACATAGAACTGTTTTGTATTAACATACGTAAATATATATAATCAGAGCATGTATGAAAAGACTGCTGAAAGTGGATGAAGCAAAAGAGGTATGCAAGTCTAGAGAGAACTGGCGCTCTATACTCTCTGCCTACCCCGTTAGAGACTCGGCGTGATGATATGTATGTATGTATGTACAATAAATATTGATTGATTGAAACGTCATCACTACATGTCAGGCCACACACGGCCAATAATGAGCCGGCATTATGCTCCAAGTCTAAGCCTCTTTGTGAGTCATTTAAGCCGATATGTTAAGCACAGACTTCATATCCGATGGCTTGGAATATATATGAATATTTTACTCTTTGCTAAGCCGCAAGGGTCGAGCGGTAGGTAAGTTGTAGCGACACTCTTCGATGGCGTCTGGTATCCTCACGCCTTCCCACAAGGGTCCCCGAAGGGGTAGGTAGTGTATAGGTAGTACCCACACACCCACTTTCCGCCAGAGATATATTTTAGGTGCAGACAGACAGTGACAGATAGCAGGTCCATCGCCGTTACTCAAGCACGACTATACCATACGCCTTTTGAATGGCTTCTCAGACGTATGCAGGTTTCTTCTCGATGTTTTCCTTCGCCGTTAAGCTCGTGGTGTGACTAATCACTGTAGTTCAGAAAAACTCATTCAACTTTGTGTCGCAGGAAACTACTCGAACAATTTCTACTTTTGGCTTTTACATTTTTATTGCAAAATTTTGTTTTTTGCAAAATTTTACAACTACCTATAACTCAATTATTTTTATCAGTGAATCAGTGAAGGCGCGAGGACATATAACCTTTCTAACGGTGAAAGAATTATCAAAATCGGATCAGTAGTACCGGAGTTTACCCCGAACCTACAAACTCGCATACTTTACCTCTTTAAATCAATATAGATAATTGGCTTTCCGAAAGCCCTTTTAAAAGGCATTTTTCAATATGCGATTCGGCGTTTACAAGGGCAGAGTTAGATTTGGCTGTGACCTACATTTTTAGGATTCCGTAGTGAACTACGAACCCTTATAGTTTTGCTGTCTGTTAGTCTGTCTGCGGGTTTGCTTAGAGACTCTTGATAACACTGTAATTGTGATATGTTAGTACATATTAACGGCGCTGATAAAGTTGGTTGGTTTGTGGACATGTAGAAAGGATGAGTGAAGA
Organism: Drepana arcuata; assembly: GCA_016069955.1. Lineage (NCBI taxonomy): Eukaryota > Metazoa > Arthropoda > Insecta > Lepidoptera > Drepanidae > Drepana > Drepana arcuata. Next base: position 17,450 of record JACCPG010004759.1, on the reverse strand, counting down.
AAGATTGACGAAATAGAAATATACAATGCAAAAGTGTGTACAAGAAGAGGCAGAGGAAGGCACGTTCCAACTACCTGGATCAAATAGATCGGACGCTCAAGGACGGGAACGTTAAGAGTACTCGAAACCGACGAACATGTATGAAGAGACTGATGAATGTGGACGAAGCGAAAGAGGTATGTAAGTCGAGAGAGTTGCCTACGACACAAATATCGCAAGTTCGAAACCCGACTTTACCAATGAGTTTTTCTAACCTTCAGTACAGTGATTAGTCACACCACGAGATTTAACGTTTGAGATGCAATTCAAGCGCGTAGTGCGCGAGCAATACCCCTGCGGCGGTAACTGCTTACCAACATTACCACCTTGTTTTCCACCCATGTGGTATAAAAAAACGTTATAAAATATACTTGGAACTACGGAACCCTACACTGCGTGGCTTGATACGCTCTCGGCCAGTTTTTTTTTAAATAGCGAAGCTTTAAATACCTGTATTCAGGTCAGCCTTCTTAGCTCGCTTCCGGACAACATATTTGGGTTGAATTCATTTGAGTATGTTATTTTAAGGTTATTTTAAAGAAATATACGAAATTATCTTGAAAGTTTTATTTACAAAAATAAAATAAATAACAATTGACTATGTTTACAGGAGACAGTTGTACAACTAACTTAACTAACAGATAAATATTTGTTTCAAATCAGTATCCCGAGGCAACGTGTCAAGAAGACTAGCAGCATTGCCACGCTTGATAGCAATGCTAATTCTCTGCTAATATTACATACGTATGTCTTCTCAAACGTATGCAGGTTTCCTCTCGATGTGTTCCTTCACCGTAAAGCTCGCCGTGTGACTAGTCAGTGTCAGCAAAACGGATTATTTCGCACAGCGTCTGTACCACTCAGTGAGGTCACCTAACTGTAAAAATTATAAAGATCTACGCTTATACAATTTCAGTAAGCCTCTTATTTCATCCGAACTGGGGTTCGCCAGGATACTGTGTCTTTGTTCTGGTCACATTCCATCAGGATGTAATATTACAGTTGAGAGAAGTTAAATAAAATTTTGTAGTTTCATTTACATCACAAGAGTAGCACACCAGCACAGGGCCCACCTCACGATAACGAACAATCACTTGCGTGTTGCCACTCTGTGTTCAGAGAGCTATAATGCAGTTGGCAGCTTTTTTTTTTTTACAATAATAATTTTACTTTTTTTTATTTTAATTTATTCCATATCTTGACCAGAATTAGTTACAGTACTGATGACAATATTTGTGTCACTTGTTTAATTTGTCTAATTTGTGAATGTGAGAACATTGTAGGCTTTGTAGATTCTTAGATCTTGCTAACATTGTTATAATTATCTTGTTTTATGTATGCTTTGTATAGTAAGCAGCGACCTATTGTCGGGCCTACGTTGTTCCCCCATACTTGGGTACTATTGCTGTAAAAATATTATTATTGTATATGCCTAATGATTTGAAAAGAGTAACCATGGAGTTTCTTGCCGGTTCTTCCCCATGGAAGCGACCAACCCGAATCGTGCTTCTTTTACGACGTTTTATAAGTGCCCACCTGGGCCTATGTGAAATAAAAAGATTTTGATTTTGATTTTGAGCATAATGGGACTAATCCCTCTGCTGCCAACACAATATAACAATCGACCCTCCTCCGCAAGGAGCTCGTTATTGGTAACCTTATTCACTGCGTAGGTACACAACACACAAAATAGTGTTATTTGTCTACGGCCTTCTATAAGGTGGAGGTCTTGCCCCAGTCGGGCAGCTCCAAATTCGAACGGGAAATCCGTTATGCCCTACCTTTCTAAACCCTTTTATCTGAACTTACTGATCCTTTTGTCTTTATTTAATACAATAAAATCTAATTTTTCTGCGTTATAATATAATATTTACGCTGTGCTCGCGACTTCGTCCGCGTGGGATACTCACTTTGGGCAGCATTTTTTTAATATATATTTTGATTTACTTTGTACATGTTACGAAAAGCTTACCACATTATATTATTGAAAACCACATCTAAATCGGATAAGCCGTTTCTGAGATAAGCGTGCATAAACGCACAGACACACAGACAAAAATTCTAACAATCAGTGTTTTGGGTGCTATTTGCGTTGATAGACGTCCCAATCATATTTTTTCTCATATATCTTTACATGTACAGACAGCGACCCGTTACATTTTTATTATATGTATAGATGATATAAAGCCGTGGTGGCCGAGAGGTTCGAGCAGCTGCCTGCGACACAAAGATCGCAAGTTCGAATCCCGACTGTACCAATGAGTTTTTCAGATCTTAAGTACAGTGATTAGTCACACCACGAGCTTTACGGTGAAGGAAAACATCGAGAGGAAACCTACATACGTCTGAGAAGAAATTCAAAGGCGTATGTATAGTCGTGCTTGAGTAACGGCGATGGACTCGCCATCTATCACGTTGGCACCTAATATACCTCTGGCGGAAAGTGGGTGTATGGGTATTACCTATACACATCTGCCTACCCCTTCGGGGACCCTTGTGGAAGGCGTGAGAATAAAGATGATATTAAACACGGTAACTTAATACAGCCGGGATTCGAACTTGCAATGTTTACGATGTAGGCTCCTCGAACAACTAATCTTTTTGAGAATAATCTCCACCCACCCATTAGCCGACCTTGAATGCGCGCGTTGATGACAAACAACTTTTACCTAGACATCACTATTACGGCGAATACGTCATAACAACACATTTGCAACATGGAAGTGCGTATGTGGGTGCATATAGACGCATACAAGCAATAGCCCGCGACTGCGCGTGGAATTGCAATCAGATTTTAGCGGTTGCATAGGCCAGGTTCGAACAATGCCTACGATAAAGTATTGCTAGTACCCCGAGACCAGGAGACAGATTTATTAATATACTAGCTGTGCCGGCGACTTCGTCGGCGTGGACGGCTTTTTTATCTTTAATAAACATTTTTTTTTTATAAAAAGTATCCTATGTTACTTCTAATACCGCCAAGAATATGTGTACAAAGTTTTATGATGATCGGCTAAGTAGTTTTTACGTGAAAACGTAACAAACAAACTTACATTCACATTTATAATATTATTAAGGATCAAGGATGTTCCAGCAGACCCGGCCACGCGTTGCTGTGGCTAAGTTTTTTGTTATGTTACATTGTAAATAAATAAATACTTACTCAATCCAGTCAACAGATATCTCACTGTTAGAATCGATTGGAGCTAACAGATAATTGTGACTGTCAAATAATAGACAAATAATTTGCAATAAAATAATATTGCGACTATAAATTGTGATGTAAGCTATCCTATCTTTCAAATTGGATCAAACTGCACACGGTGTGCAAATTTGATTAAAATCGGTTTAGTAGTTTAGGTGTCCATCTCGGACAAACAACGTGACGCGTAATTTTTTTTTTTTTTTTTCCAGAACTAATTTATTTACAATAACAACAATTAATAATATTTACAAAGAACAGTTGAAACTAACTACTTACAGATAATATATTTGTCCCAAATCGGTATCCCGAGGCAACGTGCCAAGAAGACTAGCAGCATTGCCACGCTGGATTTATATATATTAAGAAAGATATATTTATAAATTGAAATAGTGAGAGCCTTGGTGCCCGAGTGGTTTGTGTAGTTGCAATTCGAACCCCGACTGTACCAATGAGTTTTTCTGAACTTAAGTGCAGTGATTAGTCACACCACGAGCTTCACGGTGAAGGAAAACATCGAGAGGAAACCTGCATACGTCTGAGAAGAAAATCAAAGGCGTACGTATAGTCGTGCTTGGGTTACGGCGATGGACTCGCCATCTGTCACGTTGGCACCTAATCTATTGTTATAGGAAACATATAGCTTCTCTTTACGCCTTATCAATACTAAAACTTAGCAGACAAACAGACAGACAGCCAGCCAGTAGCCAGTTGTTAGAGGTACTGACTGCGAAACTTGAGGTTGTTCGATTGGCGCCGAGGGCAGATATTTGTGTGATGAACACGAACATTCGTACCTTAGTCTTGGAAGTAAATTAAGTAAATAAGTAAATATATCGTTGTCTAGTTACCATTACACAAGCTTTGGTTAATTTGGGACTTGGTCAATTTGTGTGGAATTGTCCCAAGGTATTTATATGTTTGTCATCATCACGCCAAGTCCCTAACGGGGTAGGCAGAAAGTATAGAGCGCCAGTTCTCTATAGACTAACATACCTCTTTCGCTTCGTCCACATTCATCAGTCCCGTCATACATGCTTGTCGGATTTGAGTACTCTTGACGTTCCCGTCCTTGAGAGTCCGATCGATTTGTGTATAGTTGCTGTTTGTGTACGGTTATATCCGCTATGTGGGGAATTTGTGCGTTTAATGACTCAACGCGTAGAACTTTACTTATATGAATCCAGTTTAATTAAAAAATTAAAGGACTTTCTATTTCTTTGACGTCATCAATAAATGCCGTGGTGGCTGGTCCGAGTAGTTGCCTGTGACACAAAGATCGCAAGTTCGCTTATCCCGACTGTACCAATGAGTTTTTCTGAACTTAAGTACAGTGACTAGTCACACCACGAGCTTTACAGTGAAGGGAACCTGCATACATTTGAGAAGAAATTCAAAAGAGTATGTATAGTCGTGCTTGAGTAACGGAGATGGACTCGCCATCTGCCACGTTGGCACCTAAAATATATTTCTGGCCGAAAGTGGGTGTGTGGGTGAGTACTACCTATACACCTCTGCCTACCCCTTCGGTTACACGTGTGGGAAGGCGTGACGATAAAAAAAAAATACGCGAGAAGATTTATTCCTCTTTCTGCGTTTAAAAATGATCAAATTGTGCTTGTTAAAAGTATATCATTTACCTACATTGAAAAGAAATTAAATTTAACTAATCAATTTGAAAACAATAAGTATAATAATATAAGTATATTAGTAATAATATAAGTATAGTATACATTTTCTTTTGGTATATAAGATTATATTTTTTTTATTGAAATTCTTTCAATTCCTATGTTATTTTTTTATAAAACAAGAGTGGCAAACAAGCATACGGCCCATCTGATGGGAACGGTTACCGTAGCCTATTTACGCTCACAATACCGAAGTATCACTTGCGCGTTGCCACTCTGTGTTCGGAGAGTTATAGTGTGTCGGCAGCATAATGGGTTTAATCCCTCTGCTTCCAACACAATGTAACAATCCTCCCCCTCCCCAAGGAGCTCATTACTGGAAACCTTATTCACCACGTAGGAACACAACACAATAAATTGTGTTATTTGGCTACGGACTTCTATAAGGTGGAGGTCCTGCCCCAGTCGAGCAGCTCTGATTTGCCACTTACCACTTAGGAGCCAGCCTGATTATAAACGGTTACCACTGGCTACGGTTATTTACAACCCCACCCCCAGACATATTTCTTGCAGTTCACACTCGCACTAAAATTTTAATGTTAATGTCTTTACCTGTGCAATATTTTTTACCCAACAAATGTCATCTATGCTTTATTATTAATTATTATTATAACAACAATTAATAATATTTACAAAGAACAGTTGAAACTAACTACTTACAGATAAAATATTATATATTATATATATATATATATATATATATATATAATATTATTATTAATATTATAAAGAGGAAAGATTTGCTTGTTTGTTTGTTTGTATGGAATAGGCTCCGAAACTACTGGACCGATTTGAAAAAATATTTCACCATTGGAAAGCTACATTCACCCTGAGTGACATAGGCTATATTTTCTTTTATAAAAAAAAAATATTATGTCCACCCGTGCGAAGCCGGGACGGACCGCTAGTTGCCATATATATTAATAGATGTCGGATAGCGTGAGCGTGGACAGCAAGCGATATTCTATAGGGTGGCTGGGGTATCGCTTGCGCGTTGCCAACCAGTTCCACCCCACCAAGTGTGGAGATGTGTTCCAATTTTTCCACTGTGGGTTTTTATAAAGCTAAATATAGCATGAACCAAAATAACAAAATGAACGCGGGGTCAGTTCTCGAAGAGATACGTTTTTTTAAATCAAGTTTCGCTACGTCATTACAAAGTCACTTGTGTGTGTGTGCGTGGACGTGCAAAATTTTATATAAGCGCGGGAATGACCGCGCTGGTGTCATTAGATGCGTGCGTTTGATCGATGCAAGTAATCTGTGTGCATTCACATAATTACAACCCGTTATTTCCCCGCGGTGACAGAGAAAAGCGCGCCAATTGCAACTCCTGTCATATTTTTTCTCGAAAAAAAAAACACCTAATAGTAATTTTTTTCGTTGTGTAGTGTGTTTTTAGAAATGTGACTTTCTGCGTTTTCTGTGTTACAGTGACTTTTCGTGATTTTTATGGATTCTATTATCTTTTAAAAGTGTTTCGAAACTGTTTACGTTAAATTTTCTAGTGGACTCTTGCTTATCATAGACCTTGATATCACTCGATTAATATAACTATTAATAAATTACGGAACAATACTCATAGGAAACAAAGACAAGCAATTAAAAGCAAATTAAGGGACATTACTTAAGACACGTAGTTCCAAAGGCACGTAATTGAAAAAAAAATGAAAGACCTAGTTCAAATTTGGAACAGAGTAACCAATCAGCGTTACTCCAATTGCGCGGATCGGGAATTGAACGACTTACCGAACAATCGTTACAAGTCGGGAGACTTGGATAAATCCGCATTGGAAGCGAATTTTTCCGAATGTGAAATTTTAAACAATAAGTTTTGTGACGATGTTGATTTCAACGTCAACAAGGATGCGATTATTAACCGTTTATTCGAAAGGAGAAGGAAGGGGCAGCTAACACGGCAACCGAAATGTGAGTATTTTTTTTTTATTTTGAGGGCAAAATTGTCATTTGATCATTTTTGTTTTTTTTTTGTACACTCTTGGACTAAAACCTCTTTGATATCAAACCAGTCTCTTCACAAAGACTGATAATAAAATGAATATGTTTACTCTTAAGGTAGTCGACAAACAAGTATTAAATACCCACGGTATTTTTCCTTCTTGAATATAATTAATACAAATAGGAACATTTTGACACGGTAATTATATACAATTAATGTATTACCTTCCGTTCCCACAAGGGTCTCTGTAGGGGTTGGCAGTAGACCACTTTTCGACGAAGATATATTTCAAGTACCAACGTGACAGATGGCGAGTCCATCGCCGTAGGCACAACTAGATATACGCCTTTGAATTGTTTCTCAAACGTTTCAAAAACTCAGGTTTCCTCTCGATGATTTCCTATACTTATATAGATAATATTACCGTTGTTTTGACAAACGGATATTAAAACATGTTAAAACCTTTGTCATTCTACCCACATATTCATCTACATAATTATCTATAAAATAGTCTCCCAGGCACGTCTGTCTGTCTATATCCGAGTAACTTGATAACTCTAAGAGTATTTTTTATTTAGTTTTCCTTCGCAAACATATTTTAAGAAAGAATTTATGTATTTATAAAGAACAAGAATATGTCAGGCATTAGGCACTGATTCCAATGCTTCATTAACTTAATCCGTAATTTAAAACAAGAACCCTGCTGGGTAGGCAACGCGCGAATGCTACCCTTGGTATTGCAAACGTCTATGGGCGGCGGTAACCGCTTACCATCAGGCGGGCCGCATGTTTATTCGCCACCCCAGTGGTATAAAAATACAAAGCCACATTAATACATATATATACATATACATTTTTATTTATTATTTATTTTATTACATATAAATATACAAAAAAATCGGAAACGGAGATGTAAATGAAGCTCTTTTACTCTTCATTCAAATTAAATGAAGAGTAAGAGAGCTGTATGTAACTTGGCGTGATCACATTTAACTGTTCGTAAACACTGGTTCGAGAACTTTCGACGTTTTAACTGTCGCGTGAGTCGATCGAAAAGTTAAAATCAATATTTAATTGTTAATAATAAAAAAATTGATCTTGGGTAATTATTAAACGTTTAAAATTTACAATTAGGTACATATTATCTAAAATGTAAGATATAATTAATTTTTTATCCAAAAACTCGTTGTTGTAAATTAGTCTTTTATGCGTTTCTTATTCAAATCATTCTGTAGCCGTTATAAAGTGTGTATTTTTCTCATAAAGTCACGTTCTGTATGTATATATGTACTTTATTTATTATATGAACGTTTAAAAACATACATTTTGATTTATTTTGTATTCTATTTATTGCGTAGAATTATTATTTTCCTATAACTCGTTTACAGTTCTTGTGTATTTTACGCAGTAAAAGAAAAAAAAGAAAAACGTTTTATCATAAATGCTGAATGTGCCTGTAATAGTGCGCATATCAGAAATTGTATTCCTAGCCCACACTCTGTAAAGTTTTAATATGTGTACTGTTCGCATATCTTAAATAAATAAATCTTTACAGAAATACATACTACATACTAGCTTTACGGTGAAGGAAAACATCGAGAGGAAACCTGCAACCGTCTGAGAAGAAATTCAGAGGCGTATGTATAGTCGTGCTTGAGTAACGGCGATGGACTCGCCATCTGTCACGTAGGCACCTAATATACCTCTGGCAAAAAGTAGGTGTGTGGGTATTACCTATACACCTCTGCCTACCCCTTCGGGGACCCTTGTGGGAAGGCGTGAGGAGATATTATCCCTATACCTTTAAACGAGCAATTCTTGCAATTCTTGTATATATCTATATATATATAATCTGAATCTGGGAAACGGCTCCAACGATTTTCATGAAATCTGGTAAGGGGGGGATTTCGGGGGCGATAAATCGATCTAGCTAGGTTTCATTAAAAAAAAAAGTCGTTTTATCCGTGTTTTTAGGCATTGAAAATCTCCAACAATTTCATTAGTATATGAATTTCCCCACTGATAAAGCGTTGCTAAGCAACAAACTTTAAGCAAATGAGTGTTTGGTTGTCATAAGTATGTCATTCGTACGAAAAAATATAAATCTGAAAAATACCGAGCTAAGCTCGGTCATCCAGGTCCTTATTATTATTATATACATATAATCTTTCCCGTAGGGGTAGGCAGAGACCACTTCTTTCCACTTGCTACGATCCTTACATACTTCTTTCGCTTCATCTACTTTCATTATTCTTTTCATACATGCTCTTCGGTTTAGGGTACTCTTGACGTGTCCTTTTTTCAAGACTTTAATCTTTAATCTTAACATATAATAATAATATATCCTCACGCCTTCCCGCAAGGGTCCCGAAGGGGTAGGTAGAGGTGTATAGGTAATACCCACACATCCACTTTCCGCCAGAGGTATATTAGGTGCCAACGTGACAGATGGCGAGTCCATCGCCGTTACTCAAGCACGACTATACATACATACGCCTTTGAATTTCTTCTCAGACGTATGCAGGTTTCCTCTCGATTTTTTCCTTCACCGTAAAGCTCGTGGTGTGAGTAATCACTGTAGGTACTTAATTTCAGAAAAACTCATTGGTACTGTCGGGATTCGAACTTGCGACCTTTGCGTCGCAGGCAACTGCTCGAAACACTCGGCCACCACGGTTTTTTTGTTAAAAATAAAAGTGGTCCCAATATTGGGAATCGCCAGTAGTGTTAACAAGCTGACATAAATCTTTACCAATAATATTCTTATTTTATCACCAATATAAAATTTGACGTGAATGAGGGCGTGATTGTAAAGATGAAGAAAGGCATGTTACGTTGGTTTGGACACATAGAAAGAATGAGTGAAGAAAGATTGACGAAACAGATATACCTACAAAGCAAAAGTGGGTGCAAGAAGAGGCAGAGGAAGGCCACGTTCCAACTACATGGATCAAATAGATCGGATTCTGAAGAACGGGAACGTTAAGAGTACTCGAAACCGACGAGCATGTATGAAGAGACTGATGAATGTGGACGAAGCGAAAGAGGTATGTAAGTCTAGAGAGAACTGGCGCTCTATACTCTCTGCCTACCCCGTTAGGGACTTGGCGTGATGATATGTATGTATAAAATTTGCGACTTTATGGTAATAAAAAAATACTAAGCAAGCGAGTTGTTAAGACAAAGGTTTTGTCTCGCATCTAAAAAGGAAAACATGTTCTGATTTCATTAGCATAAAATATTTATCAAAAGTTATTTTTATCGGCGATTGACTCGCCGTCTGTCATGTTGGCATCTAAAATGTATTTCTGGCGGAACGTGGGTGTGTGTGTACTACCTACTCACATCTGCCTACCTGTGATACCAAGAGAAGAAAAAACCTGCCCCATTAGGGATTATTATTTGAATGGGTATGCATGGCAATGAATGGCTCCTCTTGTAGAGAGTTTTGTGTAAGTTTAATCTTTTTCAACCCCTACGTAAATGTTAAAAAAGGAAACCGGGAAGTTGGTTTCGCTGTTTCTTCTCCTGGCAGGTATTTTTCTTGGAAACGGTGGTAACTTTAGTTTTTATTAAGTATGTGATGTTCAATAAGTGTTCTCTGTGTCCCTTACGTTGAATAAGCGATTTTTTATTGATTTTCTTTTGATTGAGAGCCGTGGTGGCCGAGTGGTTCGAGCAGTTGCCTGCGACGCAAAGGTCGCCAGTTCGAATCCCGACTGTACCAATGAGTTTTTCTGAACTTAAGTACAGCGATTAGTCACACCACGAGCTTTACGGTGAAGGAAAACATCGAGAGGAAACCTGCATACGTCTGAGAAGAAATTCAAAGGCGTATGTATAGTCGTGCTTGAGTAACGGCGACGGTCTCGCCATCTGTCACGTTGGCACCTAATATACCTCTGGCGGAAAGTGGGTGTGTGGGTATTACCTATGCACCTCTGCCTACCCCTTCGGGGACCCTTGTGGGGAGGCGTGAGGATATATTATTATTATATTTTCTTTTGATTGCCCACGTAGTTACCGCACCAATAAATCAATAAAATTTGTGATTTGAAAAACATGCCAAAACGTGATTATGTTAATGATATATATAGTATACAATAAAGCCGATAGAATCGATATATTGATTCTACGCAACAAAAGAACGCCCCGCGGTTGCACTCGTCTCAAAAAGATTTTATTAACCAACTTCAAAAAAAGAGGATGTTTCTCAAATATATATTTTTTACTATAGATATATATTACCTAGATTTTTCTGAATTTAAACATCTGTGTGATACACAAACATAAGATTGATGAATGTGGATGAACCGAAAGAGGTATGCGAGAGAACTGGCGCTCTGCTCTCTAACTCTGTCCCTCACGGGAGAAACTTATTGGTTTCTTCGGTATAAATCATATGTGTTAAGTTAACACTGTTAATTCAGCTAGTGATCTATCTCTGTGCAAAATTTTATCCAATTCTGTGCAGCAGTTTTTGCGTGAAAGAGGCACTAACAGCCTCACAAGCTTTATATATCGTATATATATATATTCGTATATATCGTTCAGAATTGACCGCACCCACCTACCTCATTTTGCCACAAACTAAAATACGCGGATCGAGACAAGTTTAATATTGAAAGTTTTTTTAACACAAAAAATATTTCCTTAAGATATTTATGGCATCAAACCTATAATTTATTTAAAACTTACATCGCTTTATATGAAGGTCGAATGATCGCAATTTCAAAGATGCTAAATATATACATGAATACATGATGATATATATATATATATATATATATATATATATATATATATATATAGCCAAGTCCCTAGCGGGGTAGGCAGTATTAGGTGTATCCTTAGTCCTTACTAATAATATAAATAATATAAATGTGAATGTAAGTTTGTTTGTTACGCTTTCACGTAAAAATTACTTAACCGATCATGATGAAACTTTGTACACATATTCTTGGAGGTGTTAGAAGTAACATAGGATACTTTTTATTGAAAAAAAAAAACATTTTTACGACTGAAAAAAGCCGGTTTACTGATATTTTTTTATGGTGATGGCTTATACCCAGGATTAAGACATAGGCTACATTTGAATCCCGAAAGATTCAAAGCTCTAATATTATAAAGGCAAAAATATGTATGTTGCTCTTTCCACGCGGGCGAAGCCGCGGGCATAAGCTTGTATATATACAATAATAATATAATAAAATATATATATACATCTAATATACCTCTGGCGGAAAGTGGGTGTGTGGGTATTACCTATACACCTCTGCCTACCCCTTCGGGGAGCCTTGTGGGAAGGCGTGAGGATATATTTATACATACATACATAATTTCAACACGCCGAGTCCCTCACGTGTTAGGCAGAGAGAATAGAGCGCCAGTACACTGTACACTTGCAGACCTCTTTCGCTCCATCCATGTTCGTTACTTCACAGTAGTAAGATCGTGATGGCCGAGTGGTTCGTTCGAATCCCGACTGTACCAATCAGTTTTTCTGAACTTAAGTACGGTGATTAGTCACACCACGAGCTTTATGCGAAGGAAAACATCGAGAGGAAACCCGTATACCTTTGACAAGAAATTCAAAGATGTATTTATAGTCTTTAGGTTAGAGCTCCTGACTGCGAAACTCGAGGTCGCGGGTTCAATTCCCGCTGAGGGTAGATATTTGTGTGATGAACACGAGTATTTGTACCTTAGTCTTGGATATCCTATGTATTCATGTATATATCTATCTATATAAGTAAAATCTATGATCTTCCTGGTTTCCGACTTGTAAGAAATGATGCGTGTTGGGTGGAGGCGGTAGTGTTGCAATTTATCTGCGAGAGTACATTCCTTATTCTATCCTAAGCATGTCCCCACAGCCCACCCCGTCCGACGCTGGTGAGCATCTTTTCTTGGAAGTTGTGCTTAACCATACCAAAATTCTTCTCGGTGTTTATTACTGTCCTTCACTACGAATTAATTTCTTTGACTCTTTAGAAAACATTCTTGAACAATTTCTTCCATCGTTCAACCATGCTATTATTATGGGAGACTTTAACACTTGTCTTCTTAAAGATGATTCCCGTGCTTGTTCACTTCGCTCCGTTGTAGGCTCTAAAAATTTATCTATTCTTCCTCTAAATGCCGCTCACCATTTTCCAAACTGCATTCCTTCCCTTCTTGACTTAATCTTTGTTTCTTGCACTGAACATGTAGCCAAACATGGTCAATATACAGCTGATGCCTTCTCTTATCATGACCTTCTTTTCCTTTCTTACAAAATTCAACCACCTAAACTTAAGACTAAAATCCTCATGCAACGAAATTTTCGGAGTATGGACGTCCATGCTTTGCAAGATGATGCGAATAACATAGATTGGACTTCACTCATGAATAGCTCAAATGCTGATGAACAAGTGGTAATTTTTAACAATATAGTCACTAACCTATATGATAAACATGCACCCATTCGGGCAATCAAAATAAAACATCGTCCTTCGCCTTGGCTGACAGATGATATAAAATTCTTACTAGCTAAAAAAGCCAAAGCTAAAGCACGCTACAGGAGCCGGAAAAGTACTCTGGATTGGGAAAAATATGATATAATATAATAATAATCAGAAATCACTGCAATAAGGTGTGGAGGAATGCTCAACGCCGACATATTCATAGTTCTATTGAAAATGGTGATCCGGTTAAAATTTGGAAATTTCTGAGATCGCTGGGGCTTGGAAAATCGCGACTGAACACTTTGCCGAGTGATCTAAATATAGATGCACTCAATGATTACTTCTCATCTACTCCTAAATTTGATGATACTATAAAAGCATCGACAGTACGATTTCTCTCATCCATTCCGAAGCCTGATTGTTCTCCCTTTGTTTTAAATCAAGTTACTGTCAGTGACGTTAAGAAGAGCATAATGTCAATCGCCTCCAATGCAGTGGGCAGTGATTGTGTCAGCCGTAATATGATCCTTCCAATTCTAGATCAAATTCTTCCCACAATCTGCCACATCCTCAATACCTCCATTGAAACTGGTGACTTTCCGTCAGTGTGGAAAGAAGCCCAGATCACACCTCTACCCAAAAAAAACAACCCCACGTCCTTTTCTGAATTTCGCCCTATATGCATTTTACCATTCCTCTCTAAAGTCCTTGAGCGCCTTGTGCATCATCAACTCAGTGCTTACCTGACAAAAAATGATCTCCTTAATCCTTTCCAATCCGGTTTCCGTCCCGGTCACAGCACGAGTACAGCTCTGGTTCATATTACGGATGACATAAGGCTAGGCATGGAAAGCGGTAAGGTGACGGTACTTGCATTGCTTGATTTTAGCAATGCATTTAATACCGTCGACTTAGATGTAATGCTTAGTATATTGTGTTCTCTTAATGTATCTCCTGATGCAACTGATTGGTTTCATAGTTACCTGTATGGCCGTCGGCAGCGCATTTATATCGAAGGCCAATGCTCATCGTGGTGTAATATAACTGCCGGCGTACCTCAGGGCGGCGTTCTTTCTCCTTTACTTTTTGCGATTTTTATAAATACGATTTCCAATGGACTCTCTTCTTCCTTCCACCTATATGCAGATGATCTTCAGATCTATACTCAGGTTCATGTAGATGGACTAACAGCGGCTATTGACTCAATTAACAGAGACTTGTGCCACATCTGTGATTGGAGTAAGGCTCACGGCTTGGCAATTAACCCTATAAAGACGCAAGTGCTTGTGGTTGGGGGACCTAGAATGAATGCCAAAATTCAATTGTCTCTACTTCCCCAAGTTATTTGTGATGGCTCCGTTATTGAATATAGCGATCAAGTAAAAAACTTGGGGATTATCATAGACAGGAATCTTTCTTGGAACCCACAGCTACAAGAACTTAGCCGTAAAGTGTATGCTGCAGCTGGCTCCTTACGAAGATTGCGTAACTTTCTTCCAATTCCCACAAAAATTTCCCTCGTACAATCCCTTCTTTTTCCCATCCTTGACTATGCTGATGTCAGCTATCTGGATCTCACCGAAAACCAACTGAACAAACTTGAGCGTCTGCAAAATGTCTTCATTAGATTTATATTTGGCTTGCGCAAATATGATCATGTGTCAGAGTTTCGCACTAAGCTCAAGTGGTTAACAGTCCGCCTTCGTCGGAATACTCATATTCTTTCCTTACTTTTTGCTATTCTTTTTTCTCCTTCTTCCCCTACATATCTTAAAGAACGTTTCGGGTTCCTTTATGAGTCTCATTCCCGACTGTTGAGATCATCGGAAAACTTAAAGCTGAGGACACCGATCCACACGACACGTTATATGGACCAATCCTTTGCCGTTCAAGCAGTGCGTCTGTGGAACGCGCTGCCATTGTCCATAAGACAAGCAAAGACACCCCATTCCTTCAAGCTACTTGTAAAGGAACATTACCTTAATTCTCTGCAGTGATAATAATCATAAATAATTATATTTGTATCGATATGTATATGAATCTGTATGTATATGTTTATATGTTTGTATATAATATGTATATATGTATAATATTATATACAAAATTTTACTTAATAAGATGCCGTACACTTTCAACTACCAAATTACTTGTATATCAATATCAATCTATTCCATCCAAAGGTTGTCTGGAAGAGATCGCCGAGTGCGATAAGACCGCCAATTGTACTTTGTCTGTCTATGATGTTCTGTCCTGTTTAAATTATGGTGTACAATAAAGCATATAAATAAAAAATAAATAAATAAAATAAATAAATATATCGTTGTCTAGTTGCCATAACACAAGGTTTGCTTCATTTGGGTCCATGTCAATTTGTGTGGAATTATCCCAAGGTATTTATTTATATGTATATAATCGTGCTTAACTAACGTCGATAGACTCGCCATCTGTCACGTTAGCACCTAAAATCTTCGGCGAAAAGTGTTCAGGGACCCTTGTGGGTAGGCGTGACAATATATCCAAAGCTGAGGTTTTCCCGTGAGAGTACAGCATGGAGTTCTTCAAGAAGGGTGTGAAAAGATTCCTGCAGGGTCGGCAACGCGCGAGTGATACCCCTGGTGTTGCAGGCGTCCATAGGCGACGGTAACCGCTTATCATCAGGCGGGCCGCATGCTTGTTTGTCACCCATGTGGTATAAAAAAAAAATATAGTTGATGTGTATACTGTCTTGCCTGACAGCTGTCAATGAGTTTCGGTTTGGCGCGAGCACTTACCATGACAGCTGTCAGTGATTTGTTTTGGCGGGCTTTGGTGCAAATGCGCGCCATTATCAATAAACCAGTGTTCTGAATAATATATTTTATTCCGCACCATACATACGTAACAATAGTACCCATATAAAATACTTTTACGTTTTAATATCAACGCGTAAGCTTGTAATGGCGGAGTAATGACTACTAATTGATTCCGGTTTCGTCAGAAGCCAGACCAGAAATCCCTTTATATTAAGCAGATTGACGTCACAGACCTTTGTCCATATAGTTTATAGGACATAGATGTAATTAGCATTGTGGTCTGCTCCACTATGTACGTCAGACTATAATCTGTGCTGAGATGCATTTTCCAACGTCATTCATGTAAATGCCGTGACCTTTTTAATCGACTTTAAAGAAGAATGTTATCGATTTTAATGTTTTTGTGTTGATTTATTCAAATTTACGTATGCACCTATATTTCAACATCACTCGGTCATATATATACTTAGAATAACCACCGTAACGTTCGTGGTGTGATACCACAAGGCTCTCCGAAGGGGTAGGCAGAGATGTGTAGTACACACCCACTTTTCACCGGAGATGTATATATGTGCCAACGTGACAGATGGCGAGTCCTTCGCCGTTACTCAAGCAAGACTACACATATGCCTTTGAATTTCTTCTCAGACGTATGCAGGTTTCCTCTCCTTCGCCGCAAAGCTCTAAGTATGACTATTCACTGAATTTAAGTTCAGATAAACTCATTGGCACAGTCGGGACTCAAACCACACGTCTAATGCCTATTCCAAATAATATCTCGCCGCATTTATCTCAGTTTGAACGACCTTCTGTCACTGTTCAAGTGTCACGTCTCTTCGTAACCAACTCTTTGAATCTCTTTTCAGACGTAAGCAAATTTTCTCACGTTCTTTCACTATGGTTGTTCTTAGTTATGCTTAGGTTCGGTAGATGGCAATGCTGTCGAGTTTTTAGCTTCGAAATTCAAAGTTGATGACCATTATAACACTTGCAGTGTCCTGCGGTCTCACCCGGGTTAAATTTATTTATAACCTCCCTTAGCAGCATATTGATAAATAGCTTATTTATCATCACCATTAATTTAAGAGCTGGCCTCTTGTCGGCGTCTCTGATGCAACTCCTTCCATTTGCCTATATCTAGCGCAATCTCTTTGACCTCCCTATACGCCATGACAGACACCTTTGCTTTAAGAGCTGGCCTCTTGTCGGCGTCTCTGATGCAACTCCTTCCATTTGCCTCTGTCCGGCGCAATTTCTTTGACCTCCCTATACGTCATGAGAGGCACTCTTTCTTTTATCTGACCCATGTATGCTAATCTTGGT
>JACCPG010004757.1:0-50968 GCA_016069955.1 Drepana arcuata | reverse complement strand
ATAGGTAATACCCACACACCCACTTTCCGCCAGAGGTATTAGGTGCCAACGTGACAGATGGCGAGTCCATCGCCGTTACTCAAGCACGACTATACATACGCCTTTGAATTTCTTCTCAGACGTATGCAGGTTTCCTCTCGATGTTTTCCTTCACCGTAAAGCTCGTGGTGTGACTAATCACTGTACTTAAGTTCAGAAAAAACTCATTGGTACAGTCGGGATTCGAACTTGCGACCTTGCGTCGCAGGCAACTGCTCGAACTCTCGGCCACCATTGCTCTATTTTTATTATATAATATATATATATATATATATATATATATATATATATATATATATAATATATATATATATATATATAAATATTTTAAACCAAAATATTATTTTTTCATTTTTTGTCTGTCGGTCTGTATGTTTGTTCCGGGTAATCTCTGAAACGGCTGGACCGATTCTAACGAGACTCACTGAGATTCACAGAGATTCACTGGCAGATAGCTGATGTAAAATCGAAAAACTTAGACTTCTTTTAATTTTGGAAACTGAACAATATTTTTCTTGTTAAATCCCACGCGGACGAAGTCGCGGGCACAGCTAGTAATATATATGCATATAAAACGATACATTGATGGCGCCGTTTCGTCTTGTTTTATCGATGCTTTGTCTTTTGATCGTTGACATTAACATCTCGCCTATATTTTATGAAGTAATTAACTATTGAAATATTTTATCCTGATAAGGTGATTACTTTACAAATTAGTTTCGAGCCATAGTGAGTTCAGATACCAGTAATTCAAGGTTACACGCAGAGACGTGTAGTGACACATCACACGAACTCATCTCAACGGAGATATATTTAGGTGTCAATGTGACAGATACCGAGTTTATTGCCGTTCTCAAGCACGGCCATATCTATTTCAATTTCTTCTCAAGCGTATAGAAGTTCCCTCTCAATATACTTTTCATCGTAAAACTCGTGATGTCACTAATAATTGTACATATTATTACATATATATAGAAAATCTTCATGGATGCAGTCGGGATTAGAACTTGTAATCTTTTCGACTACTCGAACCGTTGATATACCGGGTATTTTCACGGTGAAGGAAAACATTGTGAGGAAACCTTTTTTTTTTTTTTTATACATCAAGAGTGGCAAACAAACATACGGCCACGTGATGGGAAACTGTTACCGTAGCCTATTTACGTTCGCGATACCGAAGTATCACTTGCGCGTTGCCACTCTGTGTTCGGAGAATTACAGTGTGTTGGCAGCATAATGGGTTTAATTCCTCTGCTTCCAACACAATGTAACAATCCTCCCCCTCCCCAAGGAACTCATTTCTGGAAATCTTATTCACCACATAGGAACACAACACAAAAAATGGTGTTATTTGGCTACGGACTTCTATAAGGTGGAGGTCCTGCCCCAGTCGGGCAGCTCCGAATTCGAACGGGAAACCCGTTAGGCCCTACCTCTCTTAAACTACCTACTCTCTTAACCTACCAACAAATTTGGGAATAATTTTAAGAATGGAGATAAAATCGTAGCTAATACGACGATAGAGCTGTCACGTATCACTTAAACATATATATCATAAGGGAACCTTCTCTTTAAGGGAAGGGCTAGGTGTGGTGTGTAGTAGTATCCACAGACCCTCTTATTCTGGAAATATAGTTAGGGTACCAACGTGACAGAATGCACTCAACACTTAAATACATCTCAGTTAGAAAGAGATGTTCTCTTTCCCAAAGGCCATTGAGGCAAGGCGTGAAGATATTCAAATTAAAAATATATAATTCCATCAAATTATGCGATTAATTCCTAGCGTGATGAACGACCAAGGAAATGAAATGCTATATCGTTCTCGGCTCGGTTTCCGTGTGGGAATTCAGTTCCATGTCACCCACAATGTTACTCATTTTATGAAGCCTTTCGGGAGCTTTCCCTTTGTTCGTAACAAATTAACGCCATTAATTTGTTACTTTATTAATACCGGATGTTAATGTTGCGTGTCGATTTATATTTATTAATCTTTTTGTAATCAAGGCGAGGGACCTATGCATGACTCGCGCAATAAAAAATACGGCGACCAAAAAAAAAAATACACAGGAATCTTGATAAGTTTATCGGCTAACGTTGCCACCTATTTTGGGCTTAATTTATTATACTTGCTTTTTCAGTAGAGATACGATTACAAAGTGGTCAATGCCCGATGCAATGAACCCAAAATGTTGCCATTTAACGCCTTGATATAATTTCAATCATCATTTTAGTTAGACATTAAAGTCGTGCGCTAAAATCCTGTACTAAGACAAGTCACACAAGCTAATGAGAGTGCTTTAGTGCTGCGACCTATAATTCTAGGTGTTCCAAATTGAACTTTATCCCCGTCACATTAAAGGCCAGCCGGTAATTGTTTAATGCGTTGACCCTCAAATGTCGTTAGGAGTTGGGTACAGTAAAACGTACAACGCTGCAGAACATCAGACGAAAGCGCAGAATAGGCGACTCGTTAACCCCAACGGTACAGATCGTGCAGTCTCCTTGTGCTTGTCTATCGCGTGAAATGCCGATCTATTCTAATATTATTGTGTTTAATTTTTCTGGAATAAAATAAATAATAATTTATGTCCTCACGCCTTCCCACAAAGGTCCCCAAGACCAAGGCAGGAGGTGTACAGGTAGTACCCACACACTCACTTTCCGCCAGAGATATGTTTTAGGTGCTAACGTGACGTAACGTGACGTAACGTTACTCAAGCACGACAATATTTTTTTAGAGAATTTGTTCTCAGACGTATGCAGGTTTTCTCTCGATGTTTTCCTTCACCGTAAATCTCGTGGCGTGACTAATCACTATACTTAAGTTCAGGAAAACTCATTGGTGCAGTCGGGATTCGAACTCACAATCTTTACTCGAACTCTCAACTGCTCGAACCACTCGGCCACCACGCTATAGAATATTTTCTTTGTTGTATACCAATCTGTAATTTATCTCGGTGCCAAATAAAATCCAATTGTTTTCAGTCATTCTGGCGTGATTGAGAAAGAAACTTTTGCATATATAATGTTGGTAGCATACCAACTTATACACTGAGAGAAGCAGCGTGACTGACAACCATACTTCTCTGAAGTTACAAAGGTTTTACTCACAATAGTTGGAAAACCTATATCTATAAGCTATGTTAGGTATCAAGTAACTCGGAGGCTTTATAAATATTCAAAATTGGAATGTCACACTCCGTTATACGTATCTAACAAGGTTATAAAATCAAAGATATGCAGATGTCAACATTCCAACTATTGTAACAAACGGTTGCTTGTAAACCTTCAACAATATACAATACAGCCTTTATTTGCATACATATAAACAATTGTGAAGAATGACAAAGCTAGCCCAGACTTATCAATTCAATTCAAACCTTAACCTGTTTGCTATAAGGTACGTTTTTAGTCGAAGGCGTGGGTCGTGATTGCTTTTCTCACATAGAAGTAGTGTACAATAAAACAAAGGTAATTGTCACCTTTCACCGATTGTAACACCGGGGGCTCTTGTAGAATCGTAATCAATTAATGCAAAAGTCGCGTTCCACCTACAACCGTTATATTGGGGCCTGGGATGGCTCTAGGGCTGACAAAACGTATTATTGTCAAGCTCAAAATACGATTTTATTACGGTCATAAATATGCAATTCTTATTACAAACCCAGGTTATCTATAGGTTTTGTGCCGTTAACGAAATAAAATTGAGTACACGAGATCAAAACCCGCGTGGACAAAATGTACCTATCTAGGTTAAAGACGATTTGAAATAATCTTCACCGTAAAGCTTTTGATGTTTTTAATCGCTGTACTTTAGCTCGGTTAACTCATCGGAATAGTCGGGACTCAAACTTGCAATCTTAACTCTAACCCCTCGTCCACCGAAACTCTTAATCGAGGTCTCCTAGGTGTAGACAATACTTGAGGTATTTCGCACATGTCCGATCTAATGTCAGTCAGAGTTGACAACCCTAGCTGAGTCCTACGCAGTTGTAAACGCCAACAGACCCGCCATTGCACAGCCAGCTCATCCCACTCACAGCACTTGAGCAACGCACATAAATATCACCCTTGACACGTTCATTTGGTACCATAACCTTTGAAGATATCAACCGTTTAACAGGTTCGGATTTCGAAATTGTTGATTTATGCTGCATTTGGGTTCAATACAGTTGGCGTAAGCGGAACAGACCTCGCTCAGTGCGTACAATCTAAATGGATACAATAGTTTATTGTTTTAAGAATAATTTAGTACTTACGCAGTTATGTAAATGTAGTTATATAATGCGAAAGTGAGACCACAATGCAACTCACAAAGGGACTGATAAATTTGGATGAAGCAAAATAAGTATGTAAGTCTAGAGAGTGCTGGGACTTTTCTCTGTACTCCTGAAAGGATTCAGCGTTTCGATATGTATTTGCTTAAGAATGTAAATGCAATAGGAATCATTTAATACGTTGATATAAACAAATGGTTTCATCGTCGTAGTGTCACTAAACTAAAAGGACGCTCAAGGACGGGAACGTTAAGAGTACTCGAAACCGACAAGCATGTATGAAGAGACTGATGAATGTGGACGAAGCGAAAGCGGTATGTAAGTCTAGAGAGAACTGGCGCTCTATACTCTCTGCCTACCCCGTTAGGGACTCGGCGTGATGATATGTATACGTATGTACAACATTATAAATTAAACTGATCTCTTGTGAAAATCTGTATGAATGTATGAAGTTTTTTTTTATACCACAAGGATGGCAAACAAGCATGCGGTCCGCCTGATGGTAAGCGGTTACCGCCACCTATGGACGCTTGCAACACCAGGGGTATCACTCGCGAGTTGCCGACCCTGCAGGAATCTTTTCACACCCTTCTTGAAGAACTCCATGCTGTACTCTCCAGGGAAAACCTCAACGTTCGCGGAAGAAATCTCCTTTGGAGTAACTACTCGGCCACGCAAAGGCTATCTGATTACATATATGTTTTTGCTTGTATAGCCGACTTCAATGAACGAAGCTACTGGAGTATGTCACTACTACTTAGTACAAATGTACCTTCATGCGTTCCCACAAGGCCCAAGTCCCCAAAATGGTAGGCAGAGGTGTGTAACACACCCGGAGTTTGAAGTAACATACTCATATTAATGTGTCAACGTGACAGAGGACGAATTCATCGCTGTTTCTCAAGCACGACTATACATACACGTCTTTGAATTTTCAAAGGTTTCCGTTCGAAGTTTTTCCGCACCGTAAAGCTTGTGATGTGACTAATCACTATATGCTCCTATATAATCAATCACCATATATTACGTCTATAAACTTATTAGTACAGTCGAACTGGCAATATTTGTGTTGGGGACTACTATTTAAATCACGGTATAGAAGTTTTTTACCATAAACATCCGCGCTCGTATGCACAACAGCCTCAAAAATAATTACTAAACTATTTCGCTTTCATCTGTCTCTTCATACATGCTCGCCGGTTTAGATATATAGACTTACAGAATATCGAATTTATATAGATAAGAACTGTTTTGACATCAAATATCATATGTCAAAATTGTGTAGGTATCCGAAAGCTGCTTGTAATGTAATGCTCTCTAAATACTCGAACATAACATGAATTACCGAGCTGACACTTAGAAACCCTTGACTTAACACCGCCTTTGTTTAAGTAGGTCAAACCGAGGTCAATTGAATCGTGAGCGAAACCTACGCGAAATCCTTCCTTGTTTTCATATCTTATACGGATTGTGTGATCAGAAAATTATTATTGATATTTAGATACGTGGGTCGCTGAATTGAATAGAATAATGAGGTATTGAGTCGCCGTTATTCATGTAAATATCACGTTATTATTAGTTAACTAGCTGTGTAACGCGGTTGCACTCACGTAGACTGAAGAAAATTTCATCGCGATAATTGTGCAAGGGAACCTAATACTTTTCTAAATTTGCTATTTGCCAGTAAACGTCACAATTGGTATGAGCCGTCTTAAAGCCGACTTGCGCCGAATAAAAAAAAACAGACAAAAATATCATCACGTCGCGTCCCACACAGGGTAGGCAGAGTAGAGCGCCAGTCAAGAATATATTTGAAAAACTAGGTGAGCCCGCGACTTCATTTGTGTGGAATAGTGACTTTGGGCAGCATTTTTGGACATTCTGATTTATTTTGGATACGTTACTAAAAGCTTAGCACATTATATTATTAAACCACATC
This sequence comes from Drepana arcuata, assembly GCA_016069955.1. NCBI lineage: Eukaryota > Metazoa > Arthropoda > Insecta > Lepidoptera > Drepanidae > Drepana > Drepana arcuata. Next base: position 44,710 of record JACCPG010004757.1, on the reverse strand, counting down.
TAAATCGAATGAGCCGTTTCTGAGATAAGCGTGCACAAACGCACAGACAAACAGACAAAAGTTCTAACAATCAGTGTTTTGGGTGCCATTTGCGTTGATAAAGGTCCCAATCATATCTTTTCGCATATATCGTCCATGTAGAGACAGCGATCCGTAAAATTTTTAATATATGTATAGATTAAGCTAAAATTTTTACACATAAGCCGATGTTAGATCGTCATTAAAATCCAAATTCCAACCTTCTATTCTTCTCACATTCTTTCTTAAATGTTCCAGAAGGACTACTTGAATCTCTACAATTATGCTGCTAACGCCAGACCAAACAAAATATCCGACTCGAACTCAAATACCTTTGGATCATTACGAGCCTATTATTATCCAATCCGGATAAGTTATTCTGACATAATAACGGACACCGCCCGAAAGGCTGATTACCAGTAAACCCAGTCCAATTATTATCATTGCGTGCAAGGCTCTGTACTAGGAACGCAGGGATGTACTTGGGAGGGATTCACTCACGCGCTATTTCCATTCGACTCGTAATTACTCACTCCCGGGAACAACAGGTAAGTGTTCGACACTTCTTATGAACTCCTAGTAAATTGTTAACCCGAAAAATATCTTTAGACTCATAATTGTTAGCCTGAAATTCTTTGTCGTGAGATCTCAGAGCCGAGTGGTTTAGTAGTCACCTGCAACGCAACGATTTCAAATTCGAACACCGACTGTGGAACCTTTTTCCTCAACTTAAATACAGTGACTAATCACACAGCGGTTAAGTAAAACGTCGAGAGGAAACCTGCATACAATTCAGAAGAAATTCAAAAGGTCTTCTTGATTATTATAATTTTTTATACCACATGGTTGGCAAATCCAAAAAGGTAAAGAAAATGTTCATAAAAACATATATCTGGAGCACTGCACTATATGGTTGTGAGACGTGGACAATGACAAAGAGGGATAGAGAGGTGTTAGAGGCATTTGAAATGTGGTGCTGGAGAAGGATGGACAAAATCAGCTGGACGGAAAGGGTGACAAACGAAGATGTGCTAAAAAGAGTCAAAGAAACAAGAATTCTGCTGGAAACAGTTGAGAATAGAAGAGGAATGATGATAGGCCACCGTATACGACATGATAGCTTCTTTAGAAACATCTTAGAAGGAAAGGTAGAGGGGAAGAGAGGAAGAGGAAGACCAAGATTAACATACATGGGTCAGATCAAAGAAAAAAATTCTCTCATGACGTATAAGGAGGTCAAGGAGGTTGCGCTGGACAGAAGCGAATGGAGGGGACTGCATCAGAGACGCCGACAAGAGCCCAGCTCTTAAATTTTTTGATGTTGATGGTTGGCAAACAAGCATGCGGTCCGCCTGATGGTAAGCGGTTACCGCCACTTATAGACGCTTGCAACACCAGGGGTATCACTCGCGCGTTGCCAACCCTAAAAATTCACGAGTCTTGCTTGATAAACAGCGATGGATCGTCATCTGTCAAATTGCCACCTAGAACATTTTCAACATGTATATGAATAAGTATATTACTGATTAAATCACGCAGTAACATTAAATAATCACGATAAAAATTACGTTGTAACTCACTAAATGCCAATTAGATAAGCTTTAACTGAATTGATTTATTGGATCATTCTCCAAACTACCTCATTCATAACTCCATTTGGCATCGATACAGTAACTCAGTGCTGTCAACTCGTACAAACCGGTGTTCAACCGGCGATTGTTGTCAACTGGTACTTTATTTGTTGTCAACTACTTACGTACTTTATTTTGATTGCATTCTTGTACAATAGTTGAATATTTGGCTTGCGGCTAGTTCCTGGATTGAGCTTTAAATTTCAGAACTACCATTTTTCAGAACTATCGTTTTTGCGCGTGCGACTATCTATGTTTCTATTTTAGTCTACAAGCGTATAGTATCAAGCTTGCTTAAGTATTGCTTCATCATCATCATTATTGGCCCACACGAAACCACTGCTGGGCATAAGCCTCCCCTAATGAGCAGCTGCCGCATCCAGCATCTGCCATAAGTATTGCTGAGATGGGACTAAATCTTGAACTGTCTCAACTCAAGGTACGTGTGTTAAAACATACATTTACATTTATGTATGTATATATTCCTTTCTTCCTTTCGTCCTTACACCGAGTGACCATCGATCGCGTTACATTGGACTCTGACCCCAGCAATGCTAGTAGTGGAATGCCCGATGCAACGAGCTGCGAATAGATATGAAAACATGGGCGGGACTTAATTAGAAATTTAACCTGTTAATAAATTACCCACGCCACCCAAGGTGTGACCACACTCAGTGTATTTCCCCCGAGAAATAACGTGTGTCGTGTCGCCACCGGCGCACCGCCCGATGCGGATATTTTCGGATATTATTCGGAGCGTATTCCGGGATGTTTATTGTGTCATTTCACTTGAAAACGAATTGTTGGACATTAGTGTCCTCCCCGCAGTCATTATTCAAAGCCATATTTTTAGTTGTATCTGGGAAAACTAATTTTAATTTCGTTATAAACGAACGAGATATTAGCCTTCATTACGTGCTTCTATAACAGTCGAGTTTGAAATGGTTTCATTAATATATTATAAGGTATCATTATATATAATAGGCCGTGGTAGCAGAGAAGTTGCCTGAAGGACAAGGAAGGTGGCAAATTCGTATCCCGACTGTACCAATGAGTTTTTCTGAACTTAAAAGTAAAGTTTTACGGTGAAGGAAGAAGTTTCCTCTCGATGTTTTCATTTAAGAGGAAATTCAAAAAGCATATGTATAGTCGTGCTTGAGCTACAGCTATGGACTGACCTGCCGCCTGAGCCGCAGATACAGCCTGAGCGTTTGCGTAATGAAAATCCTTAATTCACAATGCGCGACCTGTTTCGTTCCCAAGCATGGGGATGAATTCCCCGTCGATTGCGAAAGGTACTTGTCATAGTAACTACTCTGTGACACTAGAAGCACAAAGAGTAATAAATTTACTATAGACATCAAGTCGTAATAAAGTAACAGTACTCGAAACCGATGGGCATGTGTGAAGAGACTGATGACTGTGGACGAAGCGAAAGAGTAGAGTAGAGTATGTAAGTCTAGAGAGAACTGGCGCTCTGCACTCTCTGCCTACCCCGTTAGAGACACGGCGTGATGATATATAATAGACATCACTTCGGTTAATTTTTTTTCGTTTTAATATTACGGATTGAAACTGTTTGAAACACAGTAACGTAATAGATGCCCTCTAATGAATGCTTTACTACGCTATATTTTTAAATTAACTGCGGCTTCGAACCCTGTCTTTATGCAATAAAATATAATTAAACATTTTAATTACGATGTGATGGACTAATAATATCTTGCCAGTAATGACTTCTTTCTGTGGAGAATGGGTGAATTATTACTTAAGATGAAATCTATTATAAATATAATCAGTAAGTTATAAATATGCCGTGGTGGCCGAGTTGTTCAAGTAATTGCCTGCGACATAAAGATCGCAGGATTGAATCCCGACTGTACCAATGAGTTTTTCTGAACTTAAGTACAGTTATTAATCACACCACGAGCTTAACGGTGAAGATCTGAAAAGCAATTCAAAGGCATACATACGTATAGTCGATGGCACTTAAAATATATCTCTGAAGGAAAGTGGGTGTGTGGGTACTAGTGATACACCTCTGCCTACCCCTTCGGGTCCCTTGTGGGAAGGCGTGTGGATATATTATTTGTTATTACATCATACATATATTTAGATGCCAACTCCCGTACTGAGTCCGTCGCCATGTCTAAATCACTACTAAACAAAAGGTTTGTAGTTTCTTCTCAAATGTATACGTATAAATCTGAGACAACACGGGTCTAGTAATAACGACGTATACATAATATTCACAATTTCACAATTTACCGAAAGTCATCCGTTAAATGTTAATTGCTTTTTAACAATGTTTATACAGCCTCAAAGTTTTATGTATTCCCGTTAAGTAAATTGACAATAAACTCTCCTTTTTGGTATTCCAACCACGGCAGCATCTTAATATGCATGTACCAACTAGTCACACATCTCTTTTATCGTATAAGAAAGGAGTTTATAACTATTTAATTGTTATTTTACGATACGAATGGGAATTGACTAATCTTGAATTTTATTAACCACTTTCTCTGTATATTTTTAGTACCAAGTTTAGAATAAATGTGATAGAGCCGTGATGGCAGAGCGGCACGAGTAGTTGCTAACAACACAAAGATTGCAAGTTCGAATCCCGAGTTACCTCCAGTCACATCGTGAGCCGGTGAAGGAAAACATCGAGAGGAAACCTGCATTTCTGAAGAGAAATTCCAGAAGGCGTGAGGATATATTATTCTAAATACTAAATCTATTTCTCAGTCAAATTTCATCTAATTCCTTTGAGTCGTTCGTCGTCCAGCGAGGTTTAGTAACAAAAATAATCACAAACGCATTCATAATATGGATTAGGATTTATAAAGTGATTAGTCACACGAGCTTTGCGGTGAAGGAAAACATCTGGAGGAAACCTGCATACGTCTGAGAAGAAATTCAAAGGCGTATGTATAGTCGTGCTTGAGTAACGGCGATGGACTCGCCATCTGTCACGTTGGCACCTAATATACCTCTGGCGGAAAGTGGGTGTCTGGGTATTACCTATACACCTCTGGCTACCCCTTCGGGGACCCTTGTGGGAAGGCGTGAGGATATATTATTATATAATAATATATTATTATATAATAATATATTATTATATATATAATAATAAACATAAATTAATAAATAATAATAATAATATATCTTATATATATAAGATATATTATTATTATTATAAATATAGAGAGAGAATATGGATGAAGCAACTAGGAAGCTTACATTAATTGCAAGCGACATGTCTATTGCGTTTTGAAGTCAGCGCTAATTCAAAGTAAGCGTAAGCACATTGCATGTATCCCATTACCGACTCGCAATTACCGAACCTCCTATTCACAGAATACTTGCGCCCAAAAAACTAATTGGCATTCACTTACCCAATTATATATCACGCAACTGAACGCGTTGAATTCTAACTGCGGCTAGGCGCTCATTACGGAATCCTCCGCATATTTCGCGGGTTGGTATTGACGTGATTTTTATAATATGCACCTAAGTGCGCATATTTGAGACTAGCTACTGGCCGTGGCTTCACTAGTGTTAAAATTAACTTATTTACATTAGCAGCTAGTAAAATATAAATGTTACATATGTCCAATGTACCAATGATCTGTACCAATGATCTGTACCAATGTACTGTAATAACAGTACTCACCGGACAAGGTTTTATTGCTCGTGATTATTATTATATCTATATACCTGTAATTATAATGGTTAAAATACAACTCTGTTACCATGGTATCATTATGTCTCTCGTGTGTAAATAATGTATGTACTTTCAAGTTTAAATATCATAATTTGTATTTACCCAGTTGCTAGTCTATAACATTATCATTCTATTTTAGTACATCCTCAGGCTTTCATAAATAAGTGACATGGCAGAAACGGCCTTTTACCGCATATACCTACAGAGAGTCAAAGAAAATATAACAGTTGTCTTCACGAAGTTGCAGGGTATATTGTAAATATATCCTCATGACGATGCAATTCGTCTTGCTAATAAACCCGACTGTACCAATGAGTTTTGCTGAACTCAAGTACAGTGATTAGTCAAGCCACGAGCACAGTGAAGGAAAACATCGAGATAAAACTGAATGTGCTTGAGAAGAAATTCAAAGACATATGTATAATCGAGCTTGAGTAAAGGTAGTCTGTCTTCATACGTCTATATAGGCAGATGTGTAAATTACTCTTCTCTCCGTAAAATCTGTCAGTTGGGTCCCTAGCATGGGAGAATTAGACAAGACAGTGATTGTGAATATTCGTTTTAAGCTGCCATTTGATTGAAATAGTAACCTAGTTGTGCATTTTATAAATCTTCACGCCTTTTCATGTCCCCGAACGGGTAGGAAGGTAAGTGGCAACACCTTCTTCTCTCCGGACAGCGTAAGTGCCGAGTTTATTGCCGTTTCTCCAACATGACTATACATACGTCTTCTTACAATGCTTATTAGTCTCACAATATTAGATTTATTATAATAAATTTCATTAATACCACTATTTACTTAAAAATTAATTAATAGAACCTCATAATTTCAATTGCCCCACGATTTCCTGTCATAAAACATTTATGGTAACATCCAAATTAAACAATCCATTTGACTTTATGTGGATACATAATTCGTTTATAATGCTATAATAAAGCAATTAAACTATTAACTTTACAGCGTCTATTATCTATAATTGAGAGGTTCTATTGTCTATGAAGATGAAATAATATCAAATTTTGCCTGTCTTACGTCTATAACTACAGCTGGTATCGAGAAATTAATACTTTAAAAGACGGTTTATTAGCCGAGTACTGTCGTTGTACTCTCTTTGCCTACTTTTAGAGGGACTGCGTGTTGTTGAGAAAAAAAATTGATACTCAAAGCATGAAAATGGTAGTACCTAACAGCGATATGACTGCGACAAAATTGCGATAAATCAAATAGGTCACAAATGATCCAACTCAGCAAACCTACGACAAAATATTTGACGAAATTGTCGCGTCTAGCGTACCTATGTTATGCATGTCGATTGTAACGAATCATACAATCACCACACTGATTACACGCATTTCAAGTTCATTTAAGCGAAAGTAGTACTTATTGAATAGCTGATTCATGCAAAGTCAATATAAGCTTTTATTGAATTCTCAGCGGGGAGTCGTGATTGTAGCCTTTCCTTAAGAACCTGCAAAGATTATAGTATATACATATTGGTATGTATATCTAAAGGTTGCCCGCTCGCTCCACTCGCTTTTAACCGACTTCAAAAAGAAGGTTCTGTATTCTACTAACTATAACTAACTTACAGACGATTGCCTCTGATTGTTTATGTAAGTTTTACATACAAAATAGGTGTAAGAGTTAATAATGAGAATAATACTATCGATAATACACAATAAATAATGGAAATTTGTTGTGTTTAATGTTTAATTTATAATAAGAATTGTATATTTATTTTATGAAATATTGTACGTCCATATTGGACTAACTGTTGTGTCTTAGTACATACAATGTACACAGTCATTACAATAAAGAACTTACATACTTACTGAGTTTATCTGAACTTAAATACAATGATTAGCATCTAACATCACGATCTTCACGGTAAAGGAAAACATTTATAGGCAATGCATGCATGTAAGAAGAAATTTAAAGGCATATTAAGTATAAAATAATAATAATATATCCTGACGCCTTCCCACAAGGGTCCCCGAAGGGGTAGGCAGAGGTGTCTAGGTAATAACCACATACCCACTTTCCGCCAGAGGTATGAGCCAACAAGGAGACAACAAGGAGGTAGGTGCCAACGTGACAGATGGCGAGTCCATCGCCGTTACTCGAGCACGACTATACATACGCCTTTGAATTTTTTCTCAGACGTATGCAGGTTTCCTCTCGATGTTTTCCTTCTCCGTAAAGCTCGTGGTGTGACTAATCACTGTACTTAAGTTCAGAAAAACTCATTGGTACAGACGGGATTCGAAGTTGCGACCTTTGCGAGACAGGCAACTGCTCGAACTACTCGGCCACCACGGCTACACTTACAACTAGATGTAAAATATTAGTTGAATGCCACTACATTTACAAGCGGCGACAGCATGCATACAAATTAATAAGGAGCACAGAAAAATGTGGATATCTATCCACATAATAATAATATAGGTTTATATCTAGGCTTTGAATTTCTTCTCCACCGTATGCAGGTATATTAAGTATATATGTATATATATATCCGTACTTGAAAAACGGCGATGGACTCGCCTTCTGACACCTGGAGGAACGAGGGAGTGGTTACACATCAAGCTTACTATTCGGCAACACTTGTGAGAAACGTGAATACTAATATTATAAATGTGAATGTATGTTTGTTTGTTACGCTTTCACGTCAAAACTACTTAACCAATCATCCTCAGACCTCTGTCTCGCGGTCTGAGCAATCATCATGAAACTTTGTACACATATTCTTGGAGGTATTAGAAGTAACATAGGATACTTTTAATAGTTTTTTTTTTACCAAAGATAAAAGAGTCACGCCGACGAAGTCGCGGGTACAGCTAGTATAGGTATAAAGAAGCAACAAATATATTGCCATATATTGAATAGGACACATTCACATTAATAATTCTCATCTTACACAACAGTTAATAATGCACAATATGGCATTTGTCTCGACAAGCACTTACTTGAAACTGATACTCACATAAAACAGAAAACACATACATTTTACTGTGGTGTTACTTTTCACCGAAGAACATAAACCAACCTTGCTTGACCTACGAGAATAAAGATTCCTTGCTTCCATGGACCCTGGTACTCCCGGCCGGCGAGACCAAAGACCGCGGCCCCTTTGATGTTAGATAGCGGCGCGTGTGATCTCCGCGGCGCGCGCTCCGCCAGACGCGATGTGTGGAAGCCTATTTACCATCGCATGTTAATGTGTACCTAACATGCTTAGTGCCAAAACTACGTGAGTATAACGGGCTTCAATGTTGTGTCAACGACTTTTTGTTGGAATTCAAGTTTACTCGAATATAATAGCAGCTCAGGTTTTTGAGCTCATGTCTTATAACTTACCCGTTTGGTAAATAGAATAATTTTATTCCTAAAATATTTAACAGTTTTGAATCCCATATAATATTAATAATTATTGACGACCGTCTGGTCTAGTGGTTAGAGCTCCTGACTGCGAAACTTGAGGTCGCGGGTGCGAATCCCGCTGAGGGCAGATATTTGTGTGATGAACACGAATATTTGTACCTTGGATGTCCTATGTATTTAAGTATATACCTATCTATATAAGTAAATATATCGTTGTCTAGTTACCATAACACAAGCTTTGCTTAATTTGGGACTAGGTCAATTTGTGTGGAATTGTCCCAAGGACCTATTGTCGGGCCTACGTTGTTCCCCCATACTTGGGTACTATTGCTGTAACATAAACATATTGTTATTGTATATGCCTAATGATTTGAAAAGAGTAACCATGGAGTTTCTTGCCGGTTCTTCTCCATGGAAACGACCAACCCGAACCGTGCACCTTTTTCGACGTTTTATAAGTGCCCACCTAGGCCTATGTGAAATAAAAATATTTTGATTTGAATTTATTTGATTTGATATGACAGTCAACAGATGCTATAAAACTAAAATTTGCAGGTTCAATGTATACGTCATGTTTTTATGTAAAATGTTATCTATGACAGAAATCTATTACAAACCTAAGACTGACCAATGACGACCTGAATATCGATAAATTCAGGAAATGGCAACATAACTGATCGAATGAATCGAGTTGGATAAATCGATTGATCGGAATGATTTATGGTAATTGAATAGGTGACCATTCGGCTTCTTCCTCTCTCTACTCTAAGTAGTCGTTACCATCATTGGATGGAAACCGTTAGAGGGCTTTGATACCGCCAATACTGGCAGTATAAAATAATAGGCGATAAAGGTAGATTAATTACACTCATTTTTAAAAATGGAATTCACAATAATTGACAAATCATGAGAGATTAACATCGCTCGATATCGCATCGATTTAAAAATAAAACGATAACTGTGAATTCGCCTTCTGCGCGATTACTCGCCATAAATACAAGTAGCCTCAATTTGTCGACCATAAAGTTCTTAAGATGCAATTTGTCAACGTCCGATCGCCATGTGTATCGATGCATCGGAATGGAGCGATTGAGATCGATATCTCGAGTCTTTGTATCGATGCTGGCGATTATTCGATTGCCGATTGTGATGTTGATTCGATACATATGCACGTGCGTGCTGAATGTTAAATCGAGCTTCGCTGTATTCGAATTCAAAGAGGATTATTGTTTTATTCATATTTCGAATACATAAACAGATAACAGATGTTTCGTAATATCTACAATTCAATCGTGAATACGAAATAATGCGTACAGCTTTGAGCTCGTATTGACTAAGAAAATATATTTGGACTTTTTATTACTGACAACACTGGTATTATATTACCTACATTAAATTTTGTGAGATGATTATAACACGTGATGTCTTAAGGTTTCATGAAGGAACCACGCAAACAAAATCTAAAATGATAAAGGCTAAGTGAGTTTACTTATTACGCTGTCTCATCTTAGCCACTTAATAACTTATGATGTTTATTACATTATGAGTTTTAAGAAATAGTTATTATACTAGTAACGAGTAACACTGCGGGACACAAATAGTTAGCTTTCGGGTGTATTTAGAATCGCGCCTTACGATAGGTAATTTAAAAATAACGAGTATGAATTCTTTTTTGGAATAACTTTCGAAATTCGAAAACATTCTTTTTTAAAAACGCCAAATACCTCGATTTTTTAAGCGTACCTACATGGTCAGTTGGTGAACTGTAAACAGTCATTACTTAGTTGATTTTATTACGGTTTTAATCTTTGAAATAAATACTGGCTGGATTCAAAAATTCAAAAATTCAATCTTCTTTTTTCTTACTACAAAGTGTCACCTTACAAGACAATAGAAAAGCTTGTATGTGTTAAATTATGTGAAGGTGTTTTAAAACCACTGCAGAGCGTCTGAACGAAATTGAATGACATTTGACTCAGGTAATTAGGCTAACACAAAGGCTATGTTTTCTTGCAGAAATAGCATTTGCCAGAAGCAAATTATACGCGGACGGAACCGCGGGGCACAGATAGTAATAAACAACACGGTTTATAGTACAATGCTCGATATAAACGTACATGGACGGTAGTCGTAATAACATTTTTCACAGAGTTTAAGACCTATCATTTCTTTCTTGCCTTTAAAGTTCGCATATAACGAACCTATTGTCATGCATGAAGCTAACCGAATACCGCATAGCGTGTGATGTCTTTATAGTTACCAATTTGTAATAAATAAATATGATAAGCTGCATTATCGAGCCGTGGTAGCCGAGTGGTTTGAGTAGGTGCCTGCCAAATTAATATTGCATATTCCAATCTGAGCAATCTGTACTAATAATTTAATTTATCTTATCTTACTTCTTACTAATATTATAAATGTGAAAGTTTGTAAGTTTTGATCGGTTCTTTCACGGTAAAACGGCTGAACCGATTTGGCTGAAAGTTAACATGCTAATGGCCTATACCTAAGAATAGGGCTACTTTTAATATTATAAAGGCGTATGTTTGTATGTTGCCCTTTAACGGCATAGCGGCTGAACCGATTCTAGCAGGAAAACATTGCAACTACGTTTTCGAACTCCACGCGGGCGAAGCCGCGGGCATAAGCTAGTTTTTTTATAAATTTTAAACTGCACTGAACTTCACTTCCTTCTAATATTATAGATTAGATGTGTGTAGGGATGTTTGTCTCTCAATCACTTCATAACGGCTGAACAGAAATGGGTGAAATTTTGAGCAGTGTCACTGCCAGTGATCGATTGTTAACTGGATAAACAAAAAAAGACAGAGTTACGCAGGTAAAGTCATAGGACATAGCAAGTATAGAATATACTCGAGCGCCGAGCCTTGTGAGATAGCTCAGATTTTTCCACGCTATAATTAGTGTGTAGCAGACAACACTTTGTCTGTATGTTCTCGCCGGACTGGGACATAAATTGCATTAGAATCCGGAACACTACTTATAAGGCGCTGCGCACACTTCCCGGTGCACACACACCTCGTAAACTTGTCATGTAAGTGATAATTTCATACAATTATTTATTGTCTTGGAAACACTTAATTCCATTGCTACCTGGATACCGAGGCGAATCGATAAGCAATGTAAAAGGGACGCGTGTTATTATTTATTTGTTAAACATAACGGTTAAGACTCGCTTATTTACTATCACTATTAATATATTAACGGTTGAATTATTATAGAAGTGGGTTTAGCATTCAACGATTTGTTTACTCTGGAGAAACGACTTTTATTCAAGGCTCGCTGTGCCAGCGACTTCGTCCGCGCGGTATTTAGCAAAAAAGTTATTGTTTAGTTTCCGAAATAAAAACACCCTAAGTTACTCTTTTGTACATCAGCTATCTACCAGTGAAAGTCCCGTCGAAATCGGCCCAGCCATTTCAGAGATTCGGAACAAACAGACAAATTATAAAAGATGTTATTTTGGTGTGTGTACCGTATATATATATAATATATAATATATATATGTATATGTATTTCATAAGCATGTAGTAAAAAGCGGTTATTTCAATATTACAAACAGACACTCCAATTTTATTTATATGTATAGATAGATAACAGTATCATATTGCACGATATATTCGCTCGTCGTGTAAGTTAGTTGCCTTGATTTTAATCATGCCTTCAAAAGTCCCAATAAGGTAGGCAGAGGTGCCAACATGACAGATGACAATTTCGGCGCCGTCCATGCAAGTAATTTTAAGCAAATTAGTTTTGCCTCTTACAATGATAAATACTAGAAATGTTGCCAGTACGAAAGTTTGTTGTGAACTACTGAATTGAATCGGATAAAAATTGGCGCAGTGATAAATCATTAGCTGTAGACGCTTTGCTCTGGATATAATCTACCAATTTGCAAAATATACGTATTTTTAAATTTAAATGCGCTCCCTTTGATCAGACGTAGTCCTGTAAATAAGCACTTTGTATGTAGCACTAATATTTTCCACGTCGCCTCGATCAGTCAAGCATCGCAGGTGCGTCCACGCAGCACACATCACCACCTTCTCACTTCGCAAAGGTCTTATGTACTCTAAACTTCATTTAAATCTGTAAATTATTACAGTGTAAATAGAGAATACTTTCGCCTGTTAGGATATGCATGTAGTTGGGTAGAATGGTTGAGAAGCAAAGCAATTGCGGTAGCTGCTCGCACCACAACTCTATGCGTGGGGAATGACAAACTATTTTCATATAATTATCCATTTAAAAGGTGGACAGTGTCTCCGGTGCTTCCTGCCGTCTCAATACTTGATTGATACCAGATTATACTTATTGGGTTTTAAATAGACATCGTATTTGAATGTGTGACTCGTCTACGTCGATATAAAGATGAATGACAATGTCGACGAAGCGAAAGAGGTATGTAAGTGTAGAGAACACTGGCAATTTATTCTCTCTGCCTACCCGCTATGGTCTTGGCGTGATGATATGTACATATCTAAAGAATATTTCATCATATCATATCATCACGCCGAGTCCCTAACGGGGTAGGCAGAGAGTATAGAGCGCCAGTCCTCTCTAGACTTACATACCTCTTTCGCTTCGTCCACATTCATCCGAATATTTGATTGTTTATAAGTCTATAAAATTGTTTGTAATGGATAAACTAAAAAAGGAAATGATTCAAAATTTTTCGGTCGATATATTATGTTGGTGCCAGCGTGACAGATGGCGAGATCGCCGTTTCACAGACATAAACAATACATACATATTCGAATTCTCCTCAAAATTATGCAGCTTTCTTCTCGATGTTTTCCTTTACCGTACTAAAACTCGTAGTGTGATTAATCATTGTTCAGAAAAAACTTTCGTAAAAGTTGGATTCGAACTTGCAATCTGTATTCTGTACGTATGCAAGCGACTACTCTAATATTTTAGCCATCACGGCTCTCGTGTGAAAAAGATAAACCAATATTAAATACAAAATACCATGAATACGGAACAGCGGTTCTAATGCAAATGAATCTTGGCTAGTATATGTTGCATAGATAGCACGTTAATAACTAGATACCAGTTTCCAAGCAAGTGCCTTAGCATATGGTTGTGTACGCGTGTTTTATTCAACACCTTGCATGTTCAGAGGCGTGTCCTAAGGCGCAGTGCACATGACAAAGAAACTTCCTGCCCGCTCATCTTTATGCATAAGCCTTATCAATTTGTTGGCCACTGCGCTTACAATTTAATTCAGGGTTGCCACTTACATACTAATATTATGTGTAATATCGCAAAAGGTGAAAGCGATGCGTTAACTGTCCGTCTGTTTGTGACGCTTTATCTGGTATTTAATTATTGTAATTTGAAAAATCCGCAATGACGATATTCGCAAAGCAACTGAATGATGTGTGTTTGTATAGATAAAGAAAGGCATTTTACGTCGGTTTGGATCTATAGAAGGATGAAGGTACATTGACAATACACATACAATACGAAGGTGTGTGTAAGAAGTGGCAGAGGAATACCATATTCCAACTATCTAGATCAAATCGATCAATCGAATGATAAGACGTCCGATCAATGAACGTCAAAAGTACTTGAATACTGGCAATTAAAATAAGATTCGATTTTTAAATAAGACACGTAATAAATTGTAATTTATTACGGTAAAACCATAGTCTGGAGCTATCTCCAACTTTGGGCGGATATTAGACATACGAAAATACATTGGCTTTTTCTTTTAAAACTTAGCTTAAGTTAAAAAAGCCGCTGAGTAGCACCGCGATGGAAGACTAGTGTTAAAATGCACTACTAAGCGAATAAACATCCACATTTTAGCTTCGGGAAATATTTTTAATTTTACCTAATTACATGTTTTGAACTCACTTTATTAACATTATTTTACAATGACCTTTCGCAACGTCAAAGTAAATTTCTTACTTACAATGTTTATAACTTTAAACACGACAGGGACTTAAAAGTTAGTCCACTATCGTGTATGTCTGTCTGACCGCTGTGATCTCAGAAACTATTGAACGATTTTGATGCGGTTTTCATTGTCAGATAGTGTTTTTTTAAGATTTATTACGTACAATATATTGTTTTTTACCTGTGGAATGAAATCCCGCTAATACTTTCGTTCTTCAAGAAGGTTGTGTAGCAACGCGAAAGCGTTACCCTGGTGTTGCAAGCGTCCGTAGGCGGCGGTAACCGGTTACCATCAGACGGGTATTGTTTGCCACCCTAGTGGTAAAAAATACCTTTTTAACACATTTTCCCGCTCTGTACACGGCAATTCAAGAAATTTTGTTCGCCAATAAATGTTTCGTTTATAAAACCGTTTTAGAAACACGTTAAATACGAGCCGTGGTGGCCGAGTGGTTCGAGCAGTTGCCTGCGACGCAAAGGTCGCAAGTTCGAATCCCGACTGTACCAATGAGTTTTTCTGAACTTAAGTACAGTGATTAGTCACACCACGAGCTTTACGGTGAAGGAAAACATCGAGAGGAAACCTGCATACGTCTGAGAAGAAATTCAAAGGCGTATGTAAAGCCGTGCCTGAGTAACGGCGATGGACTCGCCATCTGTCACGTTGGCACCTAATATACCTTTGGCGGAAAGTGGGTGTGTGGGTATTACCTATACACCTCTGCCTACCCCTTCGGGGACCCTTGTGGGAAGGCGTGAGGATATATTATATAAATACGAGCAATAGGGAAATAAAAAAAGTACTAGTTTTAATATAGCAAATACCCTGAGGCTCCCTGGAGGAGTAGGCAAAGGTGTGGCAGCAACCTCTTAACGCCGAAGCAATACTTACGTACCAATGTGACTGATGGCGAGTCCATCGCGGTGTCTCAAGCACGGCTAGTTCTTTTGATTTTTAATTGTATTAGTTACCAAACAATAGTAAGACCAAGGGTCCTTACATGTATTTTGAATTTCTTTATATACATTCTAGGTATTAAAATACCTTTTAAACAGTCCGCACTGAACCCTGAACAGATAGATCTCTTAGCCTTAGTCGTATTTTATCCAGACACATCAAGAGTGATGACGTCATGGTAGAACGACTTACTCTTAAGACTAAAAAGGCATGATAGATTTACAGATGCAAGATTATACGGAGCAAACTGTTCTAGTTACGGACCTACAGTAGATTAGAACTGATTGTAATATATTTTATTGCATCTAACATGTATACTTTCACGCCAGACCACAAGGTAGAGGTGTAATAACACATTAGTTTCGCATATATTGAGGTTCCAACGTGACAGATGGCGAGTATATGTTGGCCGTTTCTCAAGCATGAGGATACATTCGTCTTTGCAATTCTTCTTAAGCGCATTCAGGTCATCTCACGATTTTTTTCTTCACGGCAAGGTGAGGTAAAAACAGCCTCTTTTCGCCGTATTTAGGTGCCATCCGAGTCCATCGCTGTTTTTTTAGCATGCGGTACGCCTGATGGTAAGCGGTTACCGCCGCCTATGGACGCTTGCAACACCAGGGGTATCACTCGCGCGTTGCCGACCCTAAATGTTTCTTATGTAGGACTATACATACTTTTACTTACGTTTGCATTTCTTCTTAAGCGAATGCGGGTTCCTTCACGAATTTTCTTTCACCGTTATTTTTAAAGCAAAGTGAATATTACTATAGCACCCTGTAGGCAACAACACTTTGTTTTCCAATCGGCGCCGTCATTACCATGCGTAATAGCAGGGCCTGCGCCTGCGCATCCCCTGCGTAACTTATTCGGTGTGAAACGAGCACAATTTGGCTCGCGCAAGATTTATAGCCGTTGTAATGGCTATCTAGGTAGTTCGATCGGCAAATTGTTTCGCAAATTGTAGAGGATTCTGGTTCTTTTTGTCGATTTGTGAAACATTACAAACAATATATGACTTGTTCAACTTATGATTAGAGCCTTAGAGATTAGTATTCTGCAAACGCAAAGATTGCAAGTTCGAGCCCCGATTGTATGAATTAGTTTTTTTTTTAACTTGAGTACACCATGAGCATTTAAGCATCGAATAGAAACCAGTATACATTTGAGAAGAAATTCAATACATACGTTCATGTATGTATGTAACGTAGTAAGACTCGCCGTATGTAACATTGGCACTTAAAATATATCTCAGGCGAAGCTTGGGTGTTTGGATACTAGACACCTCTGCCTACCCCTTCGGCGACTCTTGTAGGAAGACGAGAAGAAGTTATAATATGGATATGCACTAATGACCAGACAAACTGCTCTAACCAAAAATAACTCGAGGTCGGTACTTAAATTACAATTTGAAATTTACTCATTGGCGTGACAAAAACTCAGTTGTCTCGCAATATGTTGGGCAAGGTAGGTACGTACCTATTAAATTAATTATAATACAATTTGAGTAATTCAACTCACTCAAAATAATGATGTATTAATATGCCTATTCGTCACAGTGAAGTCATTGTCGTCGACTCACAATAAAAACCTATAGGAGTCCATATAACTATAGAAATATAGAAATAATTTATTCGCCAGAACTCGGTTTGTTACATAATGTGATGTTTAAGTGGTACAATAGTGAATGAATCGCGCATTCGGCCACATAATACTGGCACGCGATTTTTCCTTATGTAGGTATTTATATACTTTTGTACTTAACTAACTCCAACTACGATCCAATATTTTAAATCAATTAAATACAATCTTTTTAGTAGAAATTTCAATTTAAAAATGATGTACCATTTTTTTATTGTTATAATGATAAATAAAAGAATGTTTGGAATAATTGCTTTTTTCATTAAGCCATTTTTACAAGTTCTATTTATTAAAAAAAATGGAAATAAAATATTTGAATTTTCTTGACATTTATATTCCCAACACAACTTTTATAATTGCAGAATTTGGATCATCTATTACATATATGTTTCGACAGGTCTGGTCTAGACCAGAGCTGTTTGAGTGAGGTCGCTGGATCGATTCCCGCTAGATGCAGATATTTGTAGTTGGACACAAATATTTGTTAGTGGATTAACTACTAGACGGCCTTCTAGTCTCGTGGTAAGAGCTCCTGACTGTGAAACTTGAGATCCCGGATTCGATTTCCGCAGAGGGCAGATATTTGTGTGATGAACACAGAATAGGAGTGTAAATAGGACTGGAAATAACCTACCAAATATATTTAACAATACATACATGCAAGAACAGTTTATAGAATACAGCACACCAATAATCAAACAAATAATAAATCAAAATAAATAACAGAAATAGTAAACACATAATAAGTAAACAAATAACGAAGAACCAAAATACACTAAAACAGAAGAAAATGTCAGCAACCGAAAAGAGAATGAAAAATCACGAAAACAAAATAAAAACAAATACATACAAAAGACAAAAGAAGAAGATAAATAATAAAAATTGGAAAAACAAAGACGGATCAAAAAAAAAAAAATAGAAGTGGAAACCAGTAAGAAGGCTACTTTTTCGTACCCGCATACCAACTTACCGTCGGAGATATATTTTAGGTGCCACGAGGTTAAGATATTACCTACTCAAGCACGACTATACATCTATTTTTGAATTTCTTCTCAATGCTTTGCAGGTTTCCTCTGGACGTTTCCTTTACAATCCCAAGAAGGGAAGAAGATTCTTCTGTTCGAAAACCAATTGGTTGTGATCTTCTAATTGAAGCCCCAGCAAAAACTACCCGTCAGGACACAAATTTTAAATACACGGCATGCTCTTCTTTCAAAGTTTGTGTCATAATAATGCTCAAAACATCCTGCCGTTAACTTTAATCATTATGTCAAGCTACTTTCTAAGCTGTTGGTTATTTTAGCGAAAGTAACGCTTAAAGCATTGATGTTGCAAGCTTGCCCTTTGACACTCCCAACGGCACTGCGGTCACACCTGCGCTTGTCTGAAGTCTTGGAACCGGTGAACATAGTGGGTTTTGCAATTACAATAAATTACAAATGGCTAAACGAGCATATGAAGAGAATGATGAATGTGGATAAAGAGAAAGAGTTTGGTAAGTTTAGAGAGATGGCGCTCTACTCTCTCTTAAGAGCCAGCCTGGTTCGATAAATCGCCTGCTTTTTTTGCAAACTGGAATCCCGGAACGTGACAGATGGTGAGTCCATCGCTGTTACTCAAGCATGACTATACATATGCCCTTGGGTTTTCTCTCGATGTTTTCCTTCACCGTAAAGCTCGTGGTGTGACTAATCACTGCCGCTAAAATTCAGAAAAAAAATCATTGTTACAGTCGGGATTCGAACTTGCTATCTTTGTGCAGGCAACTACTCGAACCATTCGGCCACCACGGCTCATTTTGGATCATTCAAAAGATGAAATAGTGTTAAAGTAAGATGGTCGCAGAATTAAATCCTATCGATACTTATTTATCACCATTAAATCACTCGTTATCCTACTTTAAACCACTAAGTACTCATTGCAATAACAATAGATTTCCCGTGCAGAAACAACACAGTTTGCTACTTATCCATACGATAACTTAGCCTTAACAACTGTACAGTCGCAGACCAATCATATCTTGTAGTTTATTAGGACACTAACAGCATGCCGCGGCGTTACCCGCGATAATAATAAACTTGGACATCCCTTTTTTTGTTTCTACTGCATTAGAAAATCCGTTTATTAAGGTTTCCATTAATGTGCTCCTTAGGGAGGGAGAGGATTGTTATATTGTGTTGGCAGCAGAGGTATTAGTCCCATTATGCCACCAACTATAACTGTAACTCTCCGAACACAACAACGCGCAAGTGATACTTCGGTATTGTAAGCGTAAAAAGGCTGCGGTAACCGTTTTCCATCGGGTGGGCCGTATGCTTGTTTGCCACTCTTGTTGTATAACAAGAAATTTATTATATTATATATTATATTATTATAATAATTTCATGTTTTAAATACGTAACTGACAGACACAAACTTAGTAGGGTATTCTTAGTAGGGACAGATAAACTGCGAACACCTACAGAAGTAGTGGTCAGAAATCATTAGATATAGACCAGATACGCCTACCATGTGTTTTGCACGTGATAGGTATGTCATTATGTCCTATGTAATATATTAAAATGACATAATATAGAGCCGTGGTGGCCGAGTGGTTCAAGTAGTTGCCTGCAACGCAAAGATCGCGCGTTCGAATCCCGTCTGTACCAATGAGAACTGGTTTCTTCTGAACTTAAGTACAGTGATTAGTCACACCAAGAACTTTACAGTGAAGGAAAACCGAGAGAAAACCTGCATATACGTCTGAGTAGCAATTCAAAGGCTATTCTATATATAGTCGTGCTTGAGTAACGGCGATGGACTCGCCATCTATCACGTTGGCACCTAAAATATATCTGTGGCGGAAAGAGGGTGTGTGGGTACTACCTATACACCTCTCCTACCCCTTCGGGGACCCTTGTGGGAAGTCGTGAGGATATGTACGTATGTATAATAATAAGTAACTTATACGGAGCTCCGAGCAATACGTAATAGAACTAAGTTCTCATACGTTTTGAAATGTCGCAGCGATTTTTAAACTACTTACTCTGCAAAACTCATGGTAGACGTTAGTAATTCGATGAGTAGACTTATATACACGTCACAAGTACTCGAAACCGGCGAGCATGTATGAAGAGAATGATAAAAGTGGACGAAGCGAAAGAGGTATGTAATTCTAGAGTCTCTCCGTCTCTCCCGTAAGGGACTCGGCGTGATGATTGTACATCAGGAGATTTTAAGAGAGGTAGGGCATAACGGGTTTCCCGTTTGAGTTCGGAGCTGCCCGACTGTGGCAGGACCTCCACCTTACAGAAGTCCGTAGCCAAATAACACAATGTTTTGTGTTGTATTCCTACACAGTGAATAAGGTTTCCATTATTGCGCTCCTTGGGGAGGGGGAAAATTGTTACATTGTGTTGGAAGCAGAGGGATTAAACCCATTATGCTGCCAACACACTCCGAATACAGAGTGGCAACGCCCAAGTGATACTTCGGTATCGTGAGCGTAAATAGGCTACGGTAACCGTTTCCCATCAGGTGGGCCGTATGCTTGTTTGCCACTCTTGTTGTATAAAAAAAAAGAAAAAATAATAATTTGTTTTTATTCTGGTTCAATCAGGTCTAGTGCCACATTGTTATGTGTGGTTAACGATTACCAGTTACCAGTATGGATATATACTTCAAGAGTAAAGTACAAAGGTCCCCCCACTAGTGATCGGGTCTTCTACCCAAGCAGGTGCGCTGGCCACTACATCGAAATACTAACATCGGTGAAAGTATGAATAACATTAAACCACAGAATAACATAACATATTAAATAAACAAATGAACTAAACACGGAAATATATAATTCCTTTGCATTCCGTTATAATGTAAATGGAGTCGTAAACCTTAATAGTACAGTTGGAATATAAATAGTTACAACAGTCATATTGACTTCAATCAAATTTACATTAATTATCACTTGAATGGCTTCTCACCTTTATTCCCATGTAGTTACAGATCCATATCTTCGCGGTCTGAAGCCCCGGTCATTCATAAATTCTGGCTTAACATGGAACCCCGTCCAAAGATACATATATTAACGAAGACAAGAATGGATGTGTCCAGCTAAACTTGTTTTTAACCTGACAACAAACATTGAGAAATTCCTTGGTATACGTAAAAGTTATGGTAGGTAATTATGGATCGTAATAAGTTTAACAGCATTATTATTGTGTTATGCTAAATTGAACTCTTTTCCTAGCAACATAAGATGGTGCAGTTCAGTGTGCCTGGGATCTAAGGTTGCATGATGCCCTTGCACGTGGAGATATAAAACACCAAAGTCTTTAGTACCTACATCATTAAGACGACAAATTCAAACCGGTGGTCTTTTACTAATGACTAATGAGATCTTTCTGAACTTAGATGAAGGGAAATATCGTGAGAAAACCTGCATACACTTCCTAATAAGAAATAAAAATATGTATGTATGGACGTGGAAGGCCAAAAAGAAAGTGGGACCAAACTTAACTTGCACCAGGTCAGTTGGTGGTAGCGCTCGATCGCGGGAAGGGAGGAGGGAAGGCTTTTACCGAGCATTGAGACATAAATACTTAAATAATTATAATTAATACTAAGTCGAGATTTTTTTTTATACAACTAGAGTGGCAAACAAGCATACGGCCCACCGATGGAAAACGGTTATCGCAGCCTATTTACGCTAACAATACCGAAGTATCACTTACGCGTTGACACTCTGTGTTTGGACAGTTATACTGTGTTGGCAGCATAATGGGACTAATCCCTCTGCTGCTAACACAATATAACAATCCTCCCCTTCCCCAAGGAGCTCATTACTGGAAACCTTATTCACCGCGTAGGAACACAACACAATTATTTGGCTACGGACTTCTATAAGGTGGAGGTCCTGACCCAGTCGGGCAGCTCGAAATTCGAACGGGAAACCCGTTAGGCCCTACCTCTCTTGGTTATTGGAGATGGAGTCACCATCTATCATTTTGACATCTAGCGATCTCCAGCGAAAGGAGAGTGCATTACAAAGAGAAGGTGGTGGAGGCGATATGTCACCATACTGACATACAAACATATCGCCTTTAAGACAGAAGAACCAGATAAAAGCTCTTCACACTCCTCTTGAAAACTTGGATCAAAACTGTGCTCGGATCAAACATGGTTGTAATGTCTTCTTACTTTCCCGTTTGACATCTCAATAGTTCTAACCTACAACTTTAAAGCGAATTCAACTCAATATCACTCTTAGGTCAAGCTGAAACCTTACAAGGGAACGCCACACGAACTTTCGTGTTGTAAAATACCAATTTATTTTAACAATATAACAATTTACTTGAGGCATTTTAACTCCTTTTAAGGGTCTTACATTTAGGCCAGCGACGCGGATAATGCTTAGAGCCGATATTAATGCCAGGGTAGGACGTGTTAGACCAAACCACAATACATTTTGGATCAAGAGCCTGGGTTTGACGTTCTGTTAACGTTTATTTGATTGCGCAGATATATCTTACATCTCTACTTCCTAGAACATAATTCTCACTCCCTTCCCTTAGAAGTGCTTTTTTGCGCCGTGCAAGTAGCACCAAATCAGGCCTAAAATTATTGAAATATTAATAACGAGTCCATCCCAACTGCTGAGCTCCCACATCAGTAGCGCCTTAAGCAGATGACCTAACCCCACAGGGATGACCTGAGCACCTAAGAAATGCCTGGCTGGGTGGTGTTCAAAAGGAACTCGTGCTAAATTTAAAAATACTTTAACACGCCTGAATCACGGCAACATACTATCCTATTGCCTAGTTCTGAAATGTGGTTGTAATAGCTTGCCCTAATCATAACCTCAAAGTTTTAATTTTTTTTTTATAAATCGGTTTTTGTATACGTAACTGAAATTGCGTTTTTCAGTCAAATGAAAATGCTCTTTTATAATAATAATATAATATATCCTCACGCCTTCCCAAAAGGGTCCCCGAAGGGGTAGGCAGAGGTGTATAGGCAACACCCACACACCCACTTTCCGCCAGAGGTATATTAGGTGCCAACGTGACAGATGGCGAGTCCATCGCCGTTACTCAAGCACGACTATACATACGCCTTTTGAATTTCTTCTACAAATGCTCTTTTAAGAACATAATATCTCAAATATTGTGATTCTAATAGCAAACGTAATTAGTATACGCTTATGTCGTGCCATGTCCAGGTCTAATCCTCGTTCAAAGCATACAGAGCATGCGTGCGACAAATCCGAATATACAACGACAGATGAGATACTGTTTGCGTGGCCTACTGTGGCTAGATGCCCTAGGGCTGTGTCATTTGTTCGCTATTAATTTTAGGGTCGTGCCATCTGTACACAGATCGGGAATGTTCCACAGTTGTTAAGCAAGCAAATGTACTGTACCATCGTGACGTCGATGTCGACATAGTTACTTTTAAGCGGGTGTACCAAGACCTTGTGAACTTAGAGCTGGCTGCAAAATTACTAACCAATAATAAATAGGTAAGTACTCCAAGCGGATATTGAGAGTCGGTGATGCGCAAGTGATAACTGGTGCTTCTAGTGTCCATTGGCGGCGGTAACCGCTTACCATCGAGTAGACCGTATGCTTGTTTGGCACCTAACTCGTTTAAAAAATATATATGTATATACACACAACTAAAAAATGTCAGTTACTTATAACAGCAGAGGAACGCTTGCGCGTCGCCAGCCCTCAAAAGTGTTTCACACCAAGCGTGCGCAGCAAATGAAAACCTCATAATTAGAAGGAGAGCTCTGTGGTAGCCAAGTGGTTCGAGTAGTTCGAATCCCGACTGTACCAATGAGTTTTACTGAACTTAAGTCCAGTAATTAGTCACACCACGAGCTTTACGGTGAAGGAAAACATCGAGAGAAAAGTACGGTTAAAAGCCCGATAGACAAAGCCTGTGGGTAATTCAGTTTCAAGCAGCAATCTTTATTCTGACGTACCTACTGAAACCCTAAATATATAAAACTACTAGCTGTCCCGCCCAGATGAAAAAGTTAATTACGATATAGTACGATCGCAGCGCCACCTATCGGGTCCAATTGTGATGTAAGCTACCCTATCTTTCAAGTTGGATCAAACTGCACACGGTGTGCAAATTTGATTGAAATCGGTTAAGTAGTTTATGAGTCCATCGCAGACAAACAACGTGACACGTGATTTATATATATTAAGATAAGATATACATAGTATATATGCAAAGAAATAAACAGAGAATTCTCCTTTATGAGATGCATGCCTATTACAACATACCCAAAGATAAATCTCTCCAAAGCCAAACAATGATGTTGATGATCAGAATTCGGAAGGGTGAGCGCCCGATAGCTGAGGAATTTCCAAGTAACAATTATCGCTCTACGTTCAATACTAATATCAGTCAATCAATAGAATACATTTAAAACATTAAGGCAATATAACTGAGATCCCAACTTCGATCCCAACTTCGATCCAGTTTGACACATTTACGAGATCCCAAAACCAAGGACCCTAAGCCGATAAACAAGAACCGACACACATCTATCAATTTAAATGGTCATTGATGGATTGATAGTCAACCCGCCGAGTCAATTGGACAATAAATTTGGTAATTTTATTACTCAATTTGGTACTTTAATTTCGTCTGCGTTGTTCAATCGTCCGTTGAAAGGAACGAAATAGGGCTACTTGCGTAATCGCTACCTTTTATCCCACGCTAACTGAAATAGGGTATATTGTTTTTCTTTCATGGATTTTATAAAAACATATATATATATACTCACGCCTTCCCACAAGGGTCCCCGAAGGTGTAGCCAGAGGTGTATAGGTAGTACCCACACAACCACTTTCTGCCAGAGATATATTTAGGTGCCAACGTGACGGATGGCGAGTCCATCGCCGTTACTCTAGCACGACTATAAATACGCCTTTGAATTGCTTCTCAGACGTATGCAGGTTTCCTCTCGATGTTTTCCTTCACCATAAAGCTCGTGGTATGACTTAAATTCAGAAAAACTCATTGGTTCAACAAAATTTCTCTGTCTCTTCTTGCATACACTTCCGCATTATATATTTGTTTCGTCTTACTTTCTCCACCCATCCATTTAAACCAAGATAGCCCATTTTCATCTTTATGACCACACTCTTGTTCATGCCAGCTACTTTGCGAATCACTTAATTTTGGATTCGATCGAAAATCATTACACCGAACATTTTTCTAAGGGATCGCATCTAAACAATCTAGCTTATGATCTGTATCTGTGCCAAATTTCATTCAATTCCGTTCAGCCGTTCTGGCGTGATTTAGTAGCAAACACTAATTTTCGCATTTATAATATCAGTAGGAAGTAGTATACGTTACAAATCATTATTCATAAATAAGTAATAAATTGCACGCCGAAGGACGGTAGTTAGATACACGTGTTTGCACTTACCACAAGTATCTGACAGGTTGAATCATAAATCCCAACACGATTGTAAACAAGTAAAACGCAGGATGCGTCATAGTGCATTGTTATATGCATCGCCTTCTGAATCACTTGGTGCCGTGCCAAGTGACAATAATCCCTGTTGTTCAGCCGTTTTGTAGGTTAAGTGCTCATTGTTTTTACAACACTTAGAGCTTATTATTGTCTGGTAATGTGGGACGAGTAACGGGACGAACTTATATTACGCCTACTGTTAGTATATACATCTTTCAATTAGATGGCTTGGATTTTTTATTTAACACAAGAACTGTGAATTTGATATCGTTACCGCCAATAAACACGATCTGGTTTGGGCAAGCGGTTAAGATTTTGAACTTTGGATTCATCGAAATGATCTTCTCTTTGGTTTTTGTTATTACTTTGTTTCTCGCTTATAATCGTTTTATATAGTATTTATCATTATGATTATTACTTTTTTATTATAATTATCATAATTGAGATCATTGCTTTTGGTACGAGATTTATCTTTTTTCTTTAAATCTTGAAATCAATGGGTCTTTTCCGTTCTCTAGTCGCCAGTATTTTAGCGGTATTTTAATTATAAAATCATTATTTATGTGCTTCCGTTAACATAAAAGGACAGAAAGGCTTATTTATATAATTACTTTCGGTACTAATTTTAGCATAAATAACTTAATAGACACATTCCCAAATTAGTCTACAAAGATATTTAAAATTTTATAAGTCAGCTTACAAAAAATATTAAACCCACATCCTTATTGGGGACTGGACAACTTGTATCCTCTACTATGGACAAAAATATTAAATATGCAAAAACATTGACTAGAAGTACGATTGAGATAAATTTAAAGGTTCTAAGTACAGTTGCGCTTGAGAAGCGATTGACTCGCTGTCTGCCACGTTAGCATCAAAGATACATCTCCGGTGTGTTACTACACACCTTTGCCTACCCCTGGCGAGCACGGCATCACATATGTATTGCCATGTCAACATACAATTTCAAGTATAGGCTACGCAAATAAATAATATTATTACTCTATATATATTTAGACTAGAATCACAGGAAGTGTAATTGTAATGTTGGTATTAAAGTTGCGGTCGGCATATCCTGTTGTATTGCCGCTAGGTTTATGTAGGCAGTGGATTACTGTATATTATGGTCGTTTATCTCCTTCGCTGTAATTATAAAATGCAACGTATGATTAACTGGCTGTATGACTATAGCTCGTGACGTATACCATCTGTCGGCTCTGGTACCAATCATTCGATCGTTCAGCATCTCGTAATCCTTTGTTGTCTTCGTGTATGGTAGTAGGTACTGTCCTTAATAACACGCCTTATTATATTGCATTTTATAATTAAATACGAACACTCAAGGATGGAACGTCAAAAATACTCACAACCGGCGAGCATATATGAAGACATCGATGAATGTAGATGACGATAATGAGGTCTGTAATTGTAGAGACGATAGGCGCTCTACCTCTGTCGATGCTATGAGGAATTCCTTTATACAGGGTGCGTCAGTAAATGGGACAGTTACAGTAATATCTGATACAAGGAAAAGAAGAAAAGAAAAAAACATTTTTTTATTATATTATTTTTCTTTATCCTTACACATGAATATGTATATATTTATATCCTCACGCCTTCCCACAAGGGTCCCCTAAGGGGTAGGCAGAGGTGTAAAGGTACCCATACACCCACTTTCCACCAGAGGTATATTAGGTGCCAACGTGACAGATGGCGAGTCCATCGCCGTTACTCAAGCACGACTATACATACGCCTTTGAATTTCTTCTCAGAATGAATATGAATATGCAATGACGATAAAGTAATACATCTAAAAAGTAACTAGGCTTTAATTTTTTTATGTTATTATTTATTTTGTTCTTACTTACAACAACTAATAATTTTGTTAGTACATCCTATAGTCTACTATCCTATGGGATATATGACATAAGATATAGAACAAAATGACAAGAGGGATATTTAAAGGGAGTAATTCTGAAATATGACCTATGGGATATATATATATATGTATATATATGTATGTATATGTATGTATGTATATATATGTATATATATATCCCATAGGTCATATTTCAGAATTACTCCCTTTAAATATCCCTCTTGTCATTTTGTTCTCATTAGACTTATTTCGTTAATACCCTACATCTTCTAGAAGACAACTGTTATATTTTCGTATTGTATATATATATATATATATATGACGAGGTAATGTATTGCGAGGAAACTTGTTTATTATGCTAAAACATATATGTTTAATCCATAGACTGAATATTAAATAACAAAATAGCATAAATACTCTTTAGGCATTTCGTATATCAAACTCTTTAAATGTGAATACTTCAAAAAACGTTAATCAACCGTCGAATTGTGCAATAATCTGTGATTTTTGATTTCAAATTGCTCTGTGAAATTGAGCTATGGATATATTCGATACGCAACCAAATACCAGTTGGCGTCGCCATCGGTAAGATAAAGTAGACAAACGGAAGGCCTTACTATAACTCAAAATGGTCATCTACCTTAATGATCGGTGGTAACATTTATAAACATAATATTGAATGCTACGGGAATGTAACCCGCAATACAGCGGTCAAAGGTCGTCGTAGAAGCTTTATTATTGCACAGTAATGGTAATCACATTCACAATATGAATAATAATATCTGTCCTGTTAAATATACTAGCTGTTTCCCACGACTTCGCCCAGCATTAGGTTTAGCTTTAGGTACAAAGGAAAATACATGATGTCATTTAAAATGAAGATAAAATTCATAAAGAACGAACATTATTTTCGGTATAAAATATGTCTTTAAGTTCATAAGCTGTCTGTGTAAATTTCATCCAAATAAATTCATTAATGTTTGCGTAATTGAGTCACAAATATCGTAACATTTGTAGCATTATCAAATTATTTGCTGGATTGACTCATATGTCAATATACATAGTAATAAATCTCCATGCTACATTCATCTTCATCCATTTCCATACAGTATGTTTTGCGTGAAAGAGAAATAAACATCCTTTTTTATATTATTTTTTATTATTACAAACACAACTTTTTCACATTCATAATTTAATAAATAAAATACCTTGGGACAATTCCACACAAACTGACCTAGTCCCAAATTAAGCTAAGCTTGTGTTATGGTAACTAGACAACGATATATTTACTTATATAAATATGTATATACACTACATAAATACATAGGACATCCAAGATTAACAAGATTAACATCAAGATTACAAATACTCATGCTCATCACACAAATATCTGCCTTCAGCGGGATTCGAACCCGCGACCTCAAGTTTCGCAATCAGGATCTCTAACCACTAGACCAGACGGCCATCAATTCTTGTTCATGTATCATTTATTTACATATAAGTTTCTCGCCGTTCCTCAACTAGTCAGTTCAGTCTTTACAAGCTTAAGGAACTCAGTACTAATTAACCTTACTCGTTAACCGATGATATATTTAGGTGCCAAAGACAGACACCTAAATGTATATTAAATATATAATAAGTTGTTATAACACCCCTGATAACTAGACTTCTGCATGCTTAACAGTCGTGACAATATCAACGCGTATTTATCATAATTACCTACAGTATAATGAGATATTATGAAATATGTAAACTTTATAGCAATAAGCTTTTTTATTTTTTAGTTAAGCAGGCGATTTTTATCAGTGATTTAAACGACAAAGGCACGTGAAATTTTTAAGAATTTTAATTATCACTTGCTCAATTTATAAAATAACGCCGGTCAAGAGGTTTAACGACGAGTCCATTGTGCAGTTTGCGGCAAGATCGTTGATAAGCGCTTATTACGGAGCCGTTAGTGGATGCACGTAATTCCACGGTAATGTACTCATTGAAATATTAATGTCTAGACCAGCAGCTTTGAAACTCATAAATTCAAAATCTCTGACTTTCATCCAATCGGACACTCAAACATAATGTCAATTTCGTTTTTGAGATATATATTACAAAGGCCTACCCTAGAGGTAGGCTAAATTGTACAGACACCGCCAATTCGCAGCTTCATATTTAAGTGCCAACGTGTGACAGATGAGGACTCCGTCACCGTTTCTCAAGTACGACTATGCATACATAAGTCTTTGAATTTCTTCTCAAACGTATGATATTAACGATTTCGATACAATATTTTCCTTCGCAGGCTCGTGGTACCACGACTAAACAGATCTGTTGTGAAGGCTTATGTTGGAGACTTAATAAACCTCTCGGTCACCATGGCTCGTTCATATTAAATGCGCAAATTCCATACACATTTCTGGCAACCTTTCTCGCCGCTGGGCAATTCGACTGCGATCTTCTGCAAGGTACTGCTCCAGTCAGGAATATTTTGAATAAAAAATCCGTCTTGTTCTAACTCTCTTGCACTGTTAGTTAACACAACCCGACGAACGCGAACAGCTTTAAATCTTGAAACTTGATATTTTAATTAGAATGTCATTTTATTATTGTTACCCAGCTCCCGGTCAATAAGGGACGGGTCCCAATGGCCGCTATCACTCATCTCGCATACTTCCACGTCACACTTATTGTTTAGCTCGTTAGCTCGCATCACGGGAATGGTTAATTTAACGGTCCCCAGTCACAATAGATAAACTCTTGCAGTACCTATGACAGCAATTTTGAAATGTTCAAATTATTAAAACAATGTCGGCCGTGTAGGCTTATTGTCAGAACTTTGGCTGCGAAGCTTGAGGTGGCGGATACAAATCCTTGTGGGAGAGAATATCCGTGCGGATATTTACGAGTATTTTTGTATTAATTTGCAATTACTTTGACTTATAGCCGTTTGCAATACCACGGGAATTGCGCGCGTTAACGTCACTTTTTGATTAAATACAAAATGAAAAATCACCTATTTCCAAATATATTCACCTGTTTCCAAACATAGAGGTGTAAATATTCCTAAAAACGTCCTAGTTGTAGTGATATAAATTGAAAATTTATTGATTTTATCTTTGAGCTACTGAATAATAATAATAATTTAACTACGACAACTTTATTTGCTACTAAGACCTACTTGAAGAAACAGAAATTATTTGCCCCGAATGTCCGCATTAGAACATGAGCCGTTGTTCAACTTATTAATAGCATGGCCTCATTAGATGTCTGTGTATATGAATCGCGACCATAACACTTGTAAAATTAAGCTGATAATTGAGTGCTAAGAAAATATGTTTCATTGCTTGCTTTACAGCTTGCATGCTTGAATTTAGACGCAGCACTTCCGATTTCACTAACAACCCCTTTGTTATTGTGTCTTATGAAAACTTTTCGTACATTAACAAAGAAAGAGCTCTGATGGCCGAGTGGTTGAAGTACTCGCCTAGAAAAAGACTGTAAGTTCGAATCCCGACTGTAAAGAGGAATTTATTTCTGAGTTTAGTTACCGAGATAAATCACATTTCGATCTCTACTGGGAAGGAAAACATAGCATAGTATTGAAACTCTGGGGCCTTGGAAGCTCACCATCTTTTTAGCCCGCCAGCCCGCCTATGAAGAGAGGTCTCGGGCCATTCTCGGGCTGGAACATATCTCGCTCAGAGAATCAGCATTGCTATCCAGCGTGGCAATGCTGCTAGTCTTCTTGGCACGTTGCCTCGGGATACCGATTTGAGACAAATATTTTATCTGTAAGTAATTAGTTTCAACTGTTCTTTGTAAATATTGATCAAAGATGTGTTCAATTACAATTCAAAGACGTGTGTATATACAGTCGTACATGAGAAACAACGATGGACCACCCTTCTGTCACGTTGGCACTTAAATTGAAATGAAATTTACAATCCGGTTATAACAAATAGAAAGATTATTCTTGCAGCAAAGTTCCTAGATAGCACCTGCGTAAATTTGATTTTAAAGGTAGTATTTTTTTCTAGGAGAAAACCAATCTTATATCAACACATAACATTTGTTTTCTACATACAAACATACATACATATCATCACGCCAAGTCCCTAACGGGGTAGGCAGAGAGTATAGAGCGCCAGTTCTCTCTAGACTTACATACCTCTTTCGCTTCGTCCACATTCATCAGTCTCTTCATACATGCTCGTCGGTTTCGAGTACTCTTAACGTTCCCGTCCTTGAGCGTCCGATCGATTTGATCGAAATAGTTGGATCGTGGCCTTCCTCTGCCTCTTCTTGCACACACTTTTGCTTTGTATAACTGTTTCGTCAATCTTTCTTCACTCATCCTCTCTGTGTCCAAACCAACGTAACATGCCTCTCTTCATCTTTACAATCACGCCCTCATTCACGCCAGTTGATTTGCGAATCTCTTCATTGCGGATTCGATCTAATATCGTTACTCGTTCTTTTTCTCTAGCTAATCTATCTCTGACAAATGTCATCCAATTTCGTTCAGTTGTATTTTTGTGTAAAAGAGGAACAAAAAACCTCACAAATTAGAATATCTTATTTTAAATAAAACATCTTAATGTATATAAATTACGTGTCACGATTTTTGTCCGCGACGGGCTCCTAAACTACTTAACCGGTTTCAAACAAATTAGCACACCGTGTGCAGTTTGATCCAACTTAAAAGATAGGATAGCTTACATCACAATTGGACCCGATAGGTGGCGCTGCGATCGCAGGAAGTTTTACTTTTTCACCCGGGCGAAGCTGGGCGGGACAGCTAGTATATTATAAAACTTTCCCCCGTACAATACCGGGCTAACATCATTATTATTTTCGGTCGAGTAATTAGTGAAATTGCGAGGCAAACATTGCTAATTGGACAAACGGTGCACTGGCAACGGCGGTCACCCGTCGGTCAAACCTTCGTCACTTGACCAATTATAAGCCTGTCTGATGCCGCCATAAAGTCTCACATGCGTCTAATACCAAAAAATACGAATTTGGAATTCATTCGAAGACATTTCATTGTTTATTTACAGATATGTACATATACTATGCGTAAATCTAGTTGATAATCTTTGTTTGTGGCAAATTTCATCGCATTCTGCTTAGTAGTTTTTGCTTGAAAGAGAAACAAACATCCATATACATTTTCGAATTTTCAATATAAAATTGAATCTTATAAGGAAACAAAATATATAAATGTAAAATATATTTAATAAAAGTCGCGATAATTCTTCATTCCTTCTTCCTTCCACTGGGGTTAAACAGAGTTAGAAGGCTTATATTTATAAGGGTATTAGGACCCATCATAGAAGCCTCCAAACTCTAGATGTCCACAAACTTCAATAATCAAACTCATTGGCACAGTCGGAATTCAAACTCGCAATATTTGGGTTGCAGATGGCTACTCGAACCATTCGACCACTACGGCTCTTACCTTGATGCACGATGGTCATCAATATTCAACCGTGCGAAAGGGACACATTTATAGACGCCATATCCATCTGTCTCTTTCGTAAACTTTCGATTGCTGTAGCGCGTCAGTAAAGCACTGTTCCAACGATGTTCGATTGTTGAGTTTGAGAGAAGAGTTTCACAATTTTAGGGCTCGCGACACAAAGAGGTCGTGCCCTTAGCAAACCTCATTATTTGACCAATAACCAAAATCTCCAAGTGTAAATATACAAATCATGTTATATCACAGCTCCTAAGTAAAACACTTTAAATAACTTTCAGCTTTAAGTGCTTAGATTAGGGATTGTAATGGGCGAAGTAAATAGTTGGTAAAAGCAGAAAAGTTAATGCGCATAACGTGTGAAGCGGCTTGTTCATTAATTAACAAACAAACACACAGACGCAAGCACGCACGCTGATATTTGTTTATATCTTAATTCTGCTAGCATTAGAAAGTTCTTTACCTCTCTATTGTTCGGCTTAAAGAAAACAATTCAAGCGTTCAAACGTATTGGACAAACACCTGCCGCTTGCGCATTTAATACGAGAAAATACATATTAATACGAAGTAAGAACTTTGTACCTACCTCCTTTTACTTTTCGTACGATAAACGCGGACGAAAAAGTATGAGATTTGTCACAGTAGATGTTTAAATGGAGAACAAAAAATTTTCAATTTTCGTTTTCCCGTTTTATTATAAAATATATTATTATATTATTAAAAATACGTTAACAGGCTAACCACAGATTTACAATAACAACAATTAACAATATTAATATTAAAATATATTACACACACTACCTTATGTTCGACAAACACAAAAAGCCGTGGTGGCCGAGTGGTTCGAGCAGTTGCCTGCGACGCAAAGGTCGCAAGTTCGAATCCCGACTGTACCAATGAGTTTTTCTGAACTTAAGTACAGTGATTAGTCACACCACGAGCTTTACGGTGAAGGAAACATCGAGAGGAAACCCGTACGTCTGAGAAGAAATTCAAAAAGGCGTATGTATAGTCGTGCTGGAGAAACGGCGATGGACTCGCCATCTGTCACGTTGGCACCAAATATACCTCTGGCGGAAAGTGGGTGTGTGGGTATTACCTATACACCTCTGCCTACCCCTACGGGGACCCTTGTGGGAAGGCGTGAGGATATATTATTATATTACATTGTAATCTATTGTAATCTTTGATGTCAACTATACTTTTGTTTATGGTTGAAGTCTGTGCTGAATCAAAGGAGGTCTTCAGAGAACTGGCGCTCTACTCTCTGCCCACCCCGTGAGGGCCTCGGCGTGATGATGTATGTATTTGTCTGTTGTCTTATCTGAATGTCAAAAATAAAATAATAATAAAATAAAGAGATTCTACATAATATTTTCTTTATTATTAACGATTTAAATTAAATACATTTGAATTTCGACCACAAGGCGATCCTTACCTTAGTGCAATACATTGAGTACAAGCAAGGATGCTACCGCAGGAAAATAAAGATTTTTTTTAATGTAAGTCAGTGGTAAGTTCACCTTGAAACGAGCAATATATGAGCCAACGAACCCAAACAGGGCACTCATTCAGACAAAATGGAGAAGTAATAATTAACAAGTACTAATTTGGAAAGTGGTCGGAGTACTGCGCGACCCTCAGCCATACTTTGGTAGGTGTACGACGACAGTGTCTCACAAGGTGGGCTAATTATCTCGTGGCAAAATGTAAGCGTGGAATCCGTTACCTGCCATACGGGTCGTGGAGAATTTCCGCTAAGTGACCTGAAAAAAATGTAAGCTCGTCGAAATTGTGACCGTGAGCGCAACACAGCTCGATGTGATGTGGCCGCGCCAATTACAAGAGAAATCCACCGGCGATCAACTAATGGACGTAGCTTTACTTCTTTTTCATAGCAAAGTCGACGCGTAAGTATGTCGATTGCAGACGTGACATAGAGGAATAAACATCGATCATTGCAGTCAGCTGCTATTTTTTAAAAGTAACTTTCCCATTTTGTACGGTAACTAAGATTGCTCGATCATTTCCTATTGAACGGAAGAGGCGGCGCAATCAAACGGCCGAGAATAAAATTGCAAGCTGAATAAAATTGCTCTCGATAAAGAAGTTAGTGCGCCAAAACCAATCTGTTTGAAGTGTTTCATTCACTTACAAGAGAAAAAATAGCACAATACTAAGTTCAGTCTATGAACTTAGCATTACAATACGTACGCATTATATTTAAGTGAAATGTACTAACAGCTTATCGAATTTCTTATATTTACAGGGTTTCTCTCAAGCACGACTATACGCCTTTGAATTTGTTCTCAACAAACTGCAAATAATAGAGAAACTGGAATTCACGATGGTTCCATTGCCATCATTATACAAAAGTTCGAAAGAAACAGATATATATTCACATTTGAACAATAATAACATCAGCTACCTTCACTAATGGTATCAGATTGAACGCCTTCACAAAAGAGCCCACACACCAATTTCGTCGTGCTTCAATAACATCGCCGTTACTCAAGCACTACTATAAACACATCTTTGAATTTCTTCTTAAATATATGTAGGTTTCCTCACAATGTTTTCATTCTCCGTAAGGTTTGTGGTGTGAATATTCACGTTACAGACAACCCATTGGTACAGTCGGGATTCGAAATTGCAATCATTATATAACGGCGATGGACTCGCCATCTGTCACGTTGGCACCTAATATACCTCTGGCGGAAAGTGGGTGTGTATATTGCGGCGGTGAAGCACTCGGTTAGCACGACTTTAAATATCCTCAACTCAAACAACATCTGAAAATAATAAAATCCTTAATGATAAAATACTTGTTAGTAATAGACACGATAAATATTATTTGATAATAATATTTATCTTGGCTATTAACAACAAGACTGGAACGGGTATTTACACTACAGGTAGAAAGACAAGGAAAACGCGTTTTCTACGCAAATGTCGATGTAAGCTAAACAAACAATTAATGCCTAGTTATCTCCACTATTAACGACCTATC
Source organism: Drepana arcuata (assembly GCA_016069955.1). NCBI lineage: Eukaryota > Metazoa > Arthropoda > Insecta > Lepidoptera > Drepanidae > Drepana > Drepana arcuata. The sequence continues at coordinate 8,587 of JACCPG010004757.1, read as the reverse complement.
ATAGGGTGCTTACATATGGCCGTCTGGTCTAAGTGGTTAAAGCACCTGGCCGCGAAACTTGAGGTCGCGGGTTACATTCCCGCTGAGGGCAGATTGTGTGATGAACACGAGTTATTGTACCTTAGTCTTGGATGTTCTATGTATTTATATATCTATCGATATAAGAATGTACTCGTTGTCAAGTTTCCTTAGCTTTGCTTAGTTTGGGGCGATGTCAAGAACATAACAGAACCAAAATAGAAGGGTTCTTGTGTATTCATTCCTTTCCACAGGGGCCTCCGAATTAGGAGGCAGAGGTGTGCAGTTCCCACACATCCACTTTGTCACTTTGCCAAAGTGACAGATGACGAGTCCATCGCCGTTCCTCAAGCACGACTTTGAATTGTTTCTCAAACGTATGCAGGTTTCCTCTCGATGTTTTCCTCCGCGTTAATATCGACGATATGATTATCCTGATGCCTATCCTGATGCCTACCCCTTGTGGGAAGGCGTGAGGATATATATATATGATTATTCTGCTGTATATTATATATTTAATAATTCATATACGCATTTTCCCCTGCATAATAACGGGCTAACATCATTATTATTTACGGTCGACTAATTAGCAATACGGCGAGCCAAACATTGCTAATTGGACATACGATGCACTGGCGTTATTGAATTTCAATCGTTGCAGGGTTACTGGCAAAAAGAAATAGGTAGGAAGCCGTGGTGGCCGAGTGGTTCGAGTAGTCTGCGACGCAAAGATCGCAAGTTCGAATCCCAACAGTACCAATGAGTTCTTCTGAACTTAACTACAGTGATTAGTCACACCACGATCTTCACGATGAAGGAAAACATCGAGAGTAAACCTACATACGTCTGAGAAGGAATTCAAAGGCGTTTGTATAGGCGTGCGTTACGGCGATGGACTCGCCACGTACCACGTTGGCATCTAAAATATATCTCTGGCGGAAAGTGTGTGTGTGTGGGTTACCTATACACCTCTGCATACCCCTTATGGGAAGGCGTGAGGATATATTATTGTTTTTATAAAAAAAGGTAAATTCATCTTTATTGGCAACATATCGAACTTGTAATTCTTGATTCAGTTTTATCTCAACGAATGCAAGTGCTTTATGTAAGCACCTTTACTTGCGACAGCGGGCGGCCATATGTCTAAACTATAAGCTCATATTGCCAGTGGCTATCTGTTTTTAATCGCAGGTAGTAAGGAAGCCGTTTAGGTACTTAGATACATTTCCTTAGAAGCCTATAGCCGCGCCTGCTTCAACTAATTATCCAGCAACGATCCCGCGGCTGATAGATGGAACACATTAGTCTATGTTAACGTATAACAGATGCGCGAATTAATTTCTTGTAAATAACGTGTTATAGGACCATATCCCTCAAGGCCTTAAAATTATTATCGGACAAGCGCATGCACTTAATAATAGGCAAATATCGCACCTTGACTACAGGTCTGTAATGTTGAGTATAGGTATTGTATTGTATAAGTAGCGGCGCGTCCCGGCTTCGCACGGGTGGACATACATTTTTTAAGTATTTTGGCATAAAAAAATGTTTTTTCATGCAATTAAAATAGCCTTTATTAATCAGTGATAATGTAGCATTCGAATGGTGAAAGAATTTTTATAATCGTGCCAGCACTTTTTGAGCCAATTCCTTACAAATATGTATACTTAGATACAAATCTTTCCTCTTTATAATATAAGTATAGATAACTACTAAAGGTAGGTATGTGTTCGTACCGTTACAAGGAAATTCTTACGTCTCTTATGAGCGTTGCGTCAAGAGTAATCTACGACTATGTATGACTAATGGACGTGAATGAAGCGCAAATTCTTGAGACCCGGGAATGGACTGGTGATTTACTCCCAACAGCGTGATGTACATATATATCCTCACGCCTTCCCACAAGGGTCCCCGAAGGGGTACCCGCTAGAGGTATTAGGTGCCAACGTGACAGATGGCGAGTCCATCGCCGTTACTCAAGCACGACTATACATAAGCCTTTGAATTTCTTCTCAGACGTATGCAGATTTCCTGTCGATGTTTTCCTTCACCGTGAAGCTCATGGTGTTACTAATCATTGTACTTAAGTTCAGAAAAACTCATTGGTACAGTCGGAATTCGAACCACTCGGCCACCACGGCTCTCGTGATGTACATATAGGTAATATATAGGTGAGTCGAGATAACAGTATACAGATATTCTCAGAGGACAGCTTTTCAAATACATATGTACGTTGTTTTTCCTTATTTTCGCTGAAATGAGGAAAAACAACTGCTGCAATGATAAAGATACATACGTGGTATCTAACCACATTTTAATGTTTTTATATGTCATCGATAGTTTTTGAAAAAACCCATAATAATCATGTTTCGGAATGAATAATTTTACCCCGAGAGCCGTGGTGGCCGAGTGGTTCGAGCAGTTGCCTGCGACGCAAAGGTCGCAAGTTCGAATCCCGACTGTACCAATGAGTTTTTTCGGAACTTAAGTACAGTGATTAGTCACACCACGAGCTTTACGGTGAAGGAAAACATCGAGAGGAAACCTGCATACGTCTGAGAAGAAATTCAAAGGCGTATGTAAAGTCGTGCTTGAGTAACGGCGATGGACTCGCCATGTGTCACGTTGGCACCTAATATACCTCTGGCGGAAAGTGGGTGTGTGGGTATTACCTATACACCTCTGCCTACCCCTTCGGGGACCCTTGTGGGAAGGCGTGAGGATATATATATATATATATATATATATATTATTATATTATAATTTTACCCCCTTAAAATAATGGTGTAATTTTGTTATTTTATGTGTTATTTGCTTTATATCTTTGACTTACTTGGAAGACAACTGTTCTATTTTCTGAATCACTGTACAGTCTTAAAAGAAAATATAAATATCTTTAAACTAATGCAATAATGTTGAGATCATGTCAGAACCAATTGTACTCTTCCTAGTATTAAAAGCATTGTATCGAGTTGAAGCTCATCCTTTTGTATCAATTTTGTCTGGCCTCCCGTCTCCGCTTCGAATTAAGGACTCCACGCAACAGTGGGTCCATGTTAATCCGTTTATTCGACCGCACAAATGTAGGCGGATCGTAAGCTTTACCTAAAGTTAACTCTTCAATCATTTAACCGTCCGCAAATTACAGTAATTTGAGATAAACTGCACGTCTGTCTATTCACCCATACAATGTAATAAATGATATGAATAACTTTAATTCTTTAAATGGATAAAGTACCCTCTAGTCCCACTCAGTCAACAATTACAATTAATAGGTCTACTTTTTCTGTGTTTCTTGGGTGTACATTAAATTCTGGACTATGCATTTTCCTTATTAAGCATCACCATGACTCTTAAATAACTTAAATATACATATCTCACGCCAAGCCTAGACTTCTCTAGACTCAGATAACTTTTCTCTAGACTTAGAAGACCTCTTTCTTTCGGCCATAATCGTCAGTCTTTCCAACATGCTCACAGGTTTTGAGGACGATTGCCCTACCATCCTTGAGTGTTCGATTGACTTGATTCCAACTACCTAGAGTTGTCCTTGGCGTGGTCTCCTCTTTTTTTGTCCAGACAAAATCTCGTTGTATATCATTTTCTTTGCGCCATTTTCTAGTTACATATAGGCAGATATACTGACGCATTTATACTATTAATTATAATAATAATAATAATATATCCTCACGCCTTCCCACAAGGGTCCCCGAAGGGGTAGGCAGAGGTGTATAGGTAATACCCACACAACCACTTTCCGCCAGAGGTATATTAGGTGCCAACGTGACAGATGGCGAGTCCATCGCCGTTACTCAAGCACGACTATACATACGCCTTTGAATTTCTTCTCAGACGTATGCAGGTTTCCTCTCGATGTTTTCCTTCACCGTTCAGCTCGTGATGTGACTAATCTATTAATTAATTTTGTGAAAATGTATACTAAGCAATTTAAGGTGCCAACGAGACTGATGGCAATCTGCCGCCGATACTCAAGCACAACTCTACGCCTTTGAATTTCTTTTCAAACGTATACAGATTTTCTCGTGATGATTTCCTTCATCGTAAAACTCACGGTGTGATTTATTTATTTATTTAAAATGTATGCACAATTACAGTACAATGGTGGACTTAATGCTAAAGCATTGATTTGATTTATCACTGTAATTAAGATCAGAATAATTCGTACAGTCGGGATTCGAACTTGCAATCTTGCCACCACGGCTATGTAATTAATATGTAAATAAAAATTGATGAAGAGCCGTGGTGGCCGAGTGGTTCGAGCAGTTGCCTGCGACACAAATGTCGCAAGTTCGAACCCCGACTGTACCAATGAGTTTTTCTGAACTTAAGTACAGTGATTAGTCACACCACGAGCTTTACGGTGAAGGAAAACATCGAGGAAACCTGCATACGTCTGAGAAGAAATTCAAAGGCGTATGTATAGTCGTGCTCGAGTAACGGCGATGGACTCGCCATCTGTCACGTTGGCACCTAATATACCTCTGGCGGAAAGTTGGTGTGTGGGTATTACCTATACACCTCTGCCTACCCCTTCGGGGACCCTTATGGGAAGGCGTGAGGATATATTATTATTATTATTACCTATCAGGAACCGGTCTCCTTCATCACCACAGACTAAGACTGCGATCAAGTACACCGCTTGAATAAACAAGATCCATTAAGGCATAGATTAAGGCACATGTTTGCTGAGCTCGTTTGCAATTTCAATAAATTCTCATTTATACTATCTATAAACTATCTTTATTGCCTTGAACTCATGGTGCTATTGTAGCAAGTATCAAGAATTAGAAATCCAATTAGTGTTCTATAATAGTTGGCGCTTTACCTTAACTGTTCAAATGTGGGGTCATTAGGTCTTGACAAATAAGGCACTCCTTTTGCAGTGTAATAGATATGGTATTATCTGCTCGTGTAGATCGTACATTCCTTAATGGTTTGGATAGCATCTACCTAACTAAGGCTTGCTTGCACCGCTGTTAGACAAGCCTTATGAATTGTTAAAGCTGCAAAAACAATTTCCTCAAATGTTTTAAAAAGAACAGTGCCCCGCGGTAACATCCGAGTAAAATTTGCAACCTTCTTTTACCAGAATTTTTGGGTACCAGCGTATAGATAGTGCCATCCACGAAGACGCGCCCCACCAATTTCGGGTCGATGCGGAGAGTATGACCTGAGTCTATTAATTGTAGTGTGCTTGTGCACTTATAGGTAAACAGTGTGTACCGATAATACTCAAACGTTAGTGGAAGGTTGCACACATACACAATAAACTGTAGGGAAGAATAGTGGGGCACGTCTTCGTGGATGGCCCTGCGCATGAGTGCACATGCACACTATAATAAATAGACTCGGGTCATACTCTCCGCATCCCGCCCCCCTCGACTAGAAATTGGTGGGGCGCGTCCTCCTAGATGGAACCTCCAACACGCCCGGTCCGTTGCCATCTGTATCGCACTATGATCTTCGCGCTAAGTTGCCTGCCCTTTGCCACTTCAGCCTGTTAATACCGGCTTTGTCAACAAATTTGGTTCTCCTGCATATCTTCTCATTCTTCGATCTCAAACAAAAATACCAACCAGCAGAGGACTACTCTCCATAGCTCAATAGTTGTAATATACTAAATTACAACTGCAAAGTCAAGATTACTTCCAATGCGTGTATAAAACACGTCAATTAGTTTTGTAACTAAGTGACAGGAATGACAAGTACAAATTGAGATTGTGCGCTTGACTTTAACCAGAATATAGCTGAAGCTATCCAGCATCTGTCACGGCCACTGAGATTTACCCAGCCTCCGTTAATTGAATGGAGAGAGTCGGATGAAAATATTGCCATGTTGCCGGATAATAATTATATTTGCTTGGTAATCGCCTACTTAGTGCGAATATGCAGGTTGAAATTAGGTTTATTCTTAACTACAAACGTGTTAAAAAGGCATATTATATCAAATTGTATATACATCTGTATTCAAACTATTTGCGAGTAAACCAGTTTGGGGTCTGTCGTCAAGGCGTGAAGATCTGAAGATTCGAATTTGACGAATATTTAATATCTAAAGTTATAGAGCTACTGCAAAAATTGAGAGGGCTGAAAAAAGGACTACACGTATATTGATAAATCATACCACGAGGTTTACGGTGAAGGCAACATCACAGAAACTTGTGGAAGGCGTGAATATATACCATAAAGATAGGTATAGGATACAGGTATAGGTAGATAGGTATAGGTATACAGGATATGCAGGAAACATATGTATGGACTGGCATTATCGTAGTGAATATATAATTTTATTTTATTTTATTTATTTTATTTTATTATAAAGGTTTACCAACAATTGTTAACACTAAATACATTTTGTAAGTACTAACATTATCAATACCTACATAGGAACAGTGAAACAATTACTTAAAGGTAAACTCCGCTTACACCAATATGAAAGACAGCCAAACATAAGTAATAAGACACATAAACAGAAGAAATAAACTAGACAATTATAAATAATGTTAGATAAAAGTTTGCAATATGTAACTTAAATATAGCTTACTCTACTAAAATACTCTATAATAAAATGTAAATGTAAAAAAAAAAGTTCAATCACTATCTTTAAATATCCTATTACCATTCTTTAAATTACGGGGGCATTAAAGTACAAAATATTTTTTTAATATTTTTCGAAGCTAAAATATATGCGACATAATTTGCTTGCTTGATCTCCTGATATTAGCCACATCGTTCTGCCTTAAATTGCTGAGGTTTCTGCAAACAAGCACCATAACCTTTGCCAGGTAAAGCGATAACATAATACGTCTAATTTCAGTTGTACTTATCCGACCAAGAAACAATTACCGCAGTTAGAGAGATTATCATTCTTCACGCCTATTATAAAAGCGTTTATCTACTCGCGATATAAACGTAGCCAAAGCCGGATTATAATTTGTAGCTTCCCATTGGTGTGTCAGCGTGTATTAATATTTATCGTAGCACGTCCGCCAACACGCCTGCCCTGGCAGTGAATTAAATTTACGGCCGAACCACCTTATAAGTAACCCAGTTATTAGCACCGTTTAATATCGTTTCAAAGGAGACGGACACTAGTGCTGTATCGCTTTGATCGATCGTTTTTTATCGTATAAAAAAAGATTTTCAAGAAAACATTGAATTTGACAATTTAGCACATTAAGTCGGCACGTTGTTACTGAAGATGATACCCTGTTCTACTCTTGCTGCTAGAGTCTACTATGCAGAGCTTCCCCTGCTATTTTAGACATGATGTACCAACAGGTCGATGACTTGTTCTTTGCTGACGCTAAGGTGTCGTCCATTCTCATCAGCGATAAGATATTGCAGATTTTAGTTCCCAAGCGATTGTTATTCTCATTTGAATGACGGTGATCTACGCACGACGAGCTTTTCGGTGTATGAGAACATTGTGAGGGGACCTGCATATGTTTGAGAATAATCCATGACGTATGCAGGCTGTACTTGGAAGACAACGATAGGCTCGCTATCTGTCACGTTGGCACCTCACGTATTTTATCGCCGGCATTAATCGATTACCGGAGATATATTTAAGCAATGGACGAAGCGAAAAATATATGTAAGTCTAGAGAGAACTGGCGCTCTACCCTACTACTACTACTACTTCTCCGTACCCCGTTAGGGACTTAGCGCGATGATATGATATGATGACAATTTATTAAAAAAACATACATATGTATGTTAAATTCTAACGCCAGTCAACCACTAGCTTCACAATGTTCTATTTTACAGTTACCAATTATTCATTTTTCAGATAACTTCTGTATCGATATCGATATACAACAAAACTTTTAGCGTCACTAACGCACACTTGCAGCTCTTAGTAAGCACATGTTAAATGGTAGGTACCTACTTTTTGCGGCTGATAGTAATAAAATTTTAATATAGTTTTGACCTGAATGAACTTTGATGAATTGTGACGAAATTTATGAACAAAAGATGTTTTATGTTTATTATCTATACTATAATAAAATTAATATTTTAAAGAGGTAAAGTTTGCGACGAAAGTGGTAATCTCCAAAAACACCGTAAAATGCCATGATGGCCGAGTGGATCGAAGTTCTGAAAAACTCATTAATACAGTCTGGATTCGATTTAGATTATCTAATTTAGTGTCCGTTTTCTTTTATTACACCAGATAACACCACAAGATGCAGCTAATGTCTACCAATACACATTTATTTAATCTTCTAAGCTTCCCGAAGGGATAGTCAGGGATGTGTAAGTGCTAATGTGATAGACCGCTAGACTGTCGCAAGCCTTTTCAAACACAACTATCATCATCATCAGCATATATTAGTCCACTGCTGGACATAGACCGCCCCTAATGAGCGCCATAGTGCCCTGTCTTCTGTAAACAGACAACTATTACGTACATAAATAGGTCTGAATTTCTTTTAAAAAGTAGCAAGTACCAGGGTTCCTCTCGATAATTTCCTTCGCAATAAATCCCGTGGTGGTTAGTCACACCACGAGCTTTACGGTGAAAGAAAATATCGAGAGGAAACCT